>JAVSBS010004065.1:0-53163 GCA_033124195.1 Coracias cyanogaster | reverse complement strand
CTGGACACAACAGATACAGACGGCTCCCTTAGTGGCCCCTCACATGAAAGACCACCACTCAGAAAGCTCAGCAAGATGCAACCAGCCCCAACAGAAGCCACATCCAACAGGAAGGTCTTCCAAACGATCAGCTCCTAGTTAACCTCACTGGGTGGGGGTGGAACCACAAAGACACAGTGGGCCACGTTCTGCCTCTGGACCATGAAGCCAATAGGAAAACCAAAACACTCTGCCAAGTTGTGACTCACTTCAGTCACCAGCTTTAGCTGGCCAGGTTGAAACAGTAAACTTCTGAATGCCAAAGGCATGGAATCCAAACATTCCCTTATTTAAAAAAAGAATTTAAAAAAAATTATATGAGAAGAAAAAAAGTGAAAAAGAAGGGGGAGTGGCATAAATGTTCCTCTTCTATTTCAATGACAATTCCTTTAGCTATCAGACTATAAATTTTGTAGGAGCAGGAACTCCATTCTCTTTTGAAACTTTCACAGCACACTAAAAATTTATGAAGATTTACTGGAAGAAAAAGAGAGTAGCTGACAAAGTGCAAGCATATCTTTTCAGTCTAGAGTGCTTTCACTTGGGAAGCTTCACAGGCTGTGGTCCACATTCAAGGTTTGGATAGTCAATATAGATTTTGAAAAGAGACAGCAACCCTGTCAGGCACGGCCCTGTACAGCACGGAAGACATTCTGGGTCCAAACATTAAGTATATAAAAGATGGGTGCCACACAGATGAGTTTTGTAATATCTTGGTCATTTATTTAGGCAGTTTAGTTTGAATTTGTTTATGGAAAACAGAAATTTAGTAACGGAGACTTCTTGGTCTAGCCATCAAAGAAGAAACAACTTCTAGAAGCGTAAGTATCACAAATCCAAACTAGAAATGTACACTTTTAATACTGCAAGTGATTAACCTCTCTAGAGGTTTATTGAGTGGTGTAGTACACTTACAAACTCTGGACATTTTAAAATTAAGAATTGGATTTTGACGAAAGCACAGCTCTAGATCAAAAAGGAAGACCTATAGCTGTGGTACGCAGGATGATGACTGTTGAAGGATCAACTTGTTCGTCCTTCAGGAATTTTTATTATACAAATTCAAAACTGATCAACAATGGAGACCATGTAGAACACAGCAGAGCTAACAAATCCGTGCAAATGGTTGAATAAGAAACTATAGTCACTGTACAAATTCAGCTTATACTCAGTTGGCTAGTGAGGTTCAGTAGAACTCTGAAATGATAAGCTGCAAATGAGACAAACCAACAGGAATGAAAATTCCTAAGAAATGGATTATTTCCCAGCTCAGTCCAGTAACAAGGGGGTGATTCAAACCATTCAGCAGATGGCTCAGATGTAAGAACAGCTTGGTAGAAGCGGGACAAGGCTAATTAGAGCATTATGCCTGCCCCTTTTCTTATTTGCTTTAATTCTCAGATCATTCCTTCCTCCCTCCCATAGACTGTGTCCAGCCTTTCCTTTTCTCTCTAGAATATTGTTTCATACCTCAGCAAGCCTCTTTTGCAGCAGCATACAGTGCAGAACTCCTACAGAATAAGCAAGAGATTTCAGCTAAAGAGGAAGCCAGGAGGTATTGTTTCCCTCTTGGCAGGTGTGCTACACTTTTCGGTCACTCTCATGGAAAATGCTCTTTTGCTATATTCTCAGCTTTTAAAGTTAAAAGCACCTGTAAATAACTTATGAATGTTCATATAGACTGATGATTGTGTTTGCATGAACTACTACCTAAATTAAAATCAGGCAAACACATGAGATAAGATGGAAGATTTTACAGATTTTACACATATACTAAGTTTAGACTATCAGAAAGCTAAGTACATAAGGCCTTTGTGATCCCACAAAAGAAGTAGTGTCTCCATATGGAAAACCACAAAGCTACTAGGCACAGCTGACTATGGAGAGTTGATGAAAGACTCAGTCCCTCATGCAGCTGTTACACTCTCAAGGGCTAGCTGATAATTCTTCAAATACACTCTCATTATTCTAGGATAAGACTTCTCTTCCCTGCCCAGTATTGCTTCCTCCATTTTGTATTATCATAAAGACTTGTGCCTACAAACCACAAGGTCTTTGCATTAGAATGGATAAGGTTATTGACATGAACAAAGTTGCAAGTCTGTATCAGAGAACAGAAAAACCATTTTGTACTGTGATATAAGTCAAACTCATACAAGCAGCTAATACTATCTTGCTCTGAGGGTTTGTTGTTTTTTTTTTAAAGCTATCAGGAAAAAACAATTTTATCTGCCTATGTGAATTAATAACTAGTTTTCTATTTCACAAATAGATCATTTTACTATACATGTTAAGAATTATCTCCTGTCTAATGCAGAAATATAGCAAATATGAACCCTAGGACCACCTAATAATTTCCTTTTTTGCTCATATCATTTCAAATAAGTGTGATAGCTAATTCTGCTTCTTATCTAAAATTGTATCAAGGAATGGGATGAGAATCCTTTATATAAATCCTTTATATTTAAGATAATCTAAATGCGTATTGCTCAGAAAAGACTGCCACCAACACTATCTTAGCATAACATAAATGGGGATAATAATACACCAGGGTCATTTACCACTGTCTAATTATTTTTTTTTCAACAAAAACTATTACAATCATATCTGTACTGAACCATTGTGAGATACGCAGCGTTATGAGATGTAATTTTAAACAATAAATTCTGACTTTTTTTGGTAGACATGTTGGAGAGACTGCGGCTATAAATTAGAGTATGTGCACAAAAAGTAAGAGAGAATTTGAGCTGAATAAATTGGAAACATCTGTGGAGTTTATTTAATTAAAACAATGTTCTATTCTAAAAACATAAGCTTGTTATTAGTTACCTAGGTGTGAACTTAAAGTAATTGCACTGGCATTAGTTGAATGATTCTACATTTATACCCAGGGAACTGACAGTAACATCCATAATTCATCCATTTTTTCCGTGGTGGTATGTCAGATGGACAGAAACAAGTAAGAACTAAGTGTCACTGGTCAAGAATTTCTGATCTATCAGAATTAAGTAAGCTTTTCCATGAATCACTACATGAATGTAGAAGTAATTTAAAGAGTTGAAGAAAAGTATTAGACCTAACATCAAGGGACCAAAGGTTATTTGTGGAAGGCTTCTAAATCTATTTCTGGGAGTGGAAGATCAACAGAGACCCAGACTTGGGGTGTCTCTTATGTATAACAGAATTTAAAAGACCAATAACAACCCCAAACCTACTTATTGTCACAGGAATAAAAGCTTTCCCAAACTGTGAAGAAAAAATAAAATTGGGATAGCCCTTCTGGATTTCTGAAGGGCAGACACACAACTGCATGGGCTACATTTAAGAAAGCATCAGAAAAGCTTGAGAAAACAGCTGGGAATTAGAATACCGAAACGCTAATAACATTTTAGTATGAGATATGAATTTAATGTGGCACACTAAAACAATCACATTTAGTGATTTTTTAGAAAGCAGGATTAAACCAGTATTTATTATTATTATAAGACTGAACTCCAAGTAGACCTATACTAAAAAAATACAGATTTTAAAAATAGCTTTTTATCTTTTTTGTTCATGTTGTTTATTTCAAAGTCTCTTGAAAGTAAATGCAGTTAGAGCTGACAATTTGTGCAACATCAGAAAACAGTACTCTGGAGGTACAGAAGCCACCCACATATTACCTATCCTGATAAATGCTTTTTCATAGTAAAAATTACTAAAATATAGAAATTAGCAGACTAATGACAAGATCTTCAGATTTCTCTATGCTGCACTCTCACACAGATGCTTGTATGACACAGTAGCTGAAAGCAAACATGATAAGAACAAGCTCAAGAACAGCATTTCCATAGTTTTAAATAATTCAGATCCTTTGGAACCTAAGGATCACAATGAAGAATAAACTGACATCTTCCTTTTTCTTAACCAAGCTCTTCGTAACTTAGTAAGATTGAACCCTAAGGAATATTTTTCTTTTTGTCTCTTGAAAGCATGCAAGTGGTTGAAAATAACCTATCTGGCTAAAATGTATATACCAAGCCCTGCAGAAATCAAAGGGTGACAGACAAGAAAAAGTTATTGTAACTGACCCAATGAAATAATCAATTGCTCAAAGAAAGTATACAGTAATAGGAAATACTAGTACTGTAAAGATGTTCCAACATGATTTTCTGCAAAACTTCAACCACCATATTTAGCAAACCTATTGCTATTCACATTCAGTGTTTAAATTGCAGCCAACACTCAAGTCAGGTCAACATACAGTTCTGCACATAATCAGAAAATATATATAATAAGATATATATAACAAATAGAATAAACCAAAAAGATCAGTCAGCTTTATCTTATTTTACATCAAATAATACAGCTTCTAGCAGTGAAGGTATTAGCATACTGATTTTACACAAGTAAACTGTGAAAACCACCATGCAAATGGAGTGAGTTTTGTACCATATTATTGTGAAAATTCTCGTAGAGTGGGGGCAATCAGTACAATGCAATAATTTGAAGCTGAGATGTTTTAATCATATTTTAATCATACCATACAGGTTTTAGAAGTAACCAGCAAAAGGGAGTTCCTATTAGTGTTTCTAACACTAATCGTTATTTTAATTGGCTGAAATAAACTCTGCTGTCCCCAGGCCAGTCATAACACTATGTTGGTGTAAAGGTTCTTTCCTTTCAGAAGGTAGAAGTGAAATCAAGAACTTGTGCTTTGAATTAAAAAAAAAGAATCTAAAAGAGAATTGTTACTAGTTTCATCAAGGTTGAATGTAGGGTAAAAACGAAAAAAAGCGCCAAAAACCAAAATGAAGTACAATAGCAAATTTTCCCTGGTACTAAAGCTTTCTGTATTGCACAGTATTTTAACCATTCGTCTGGCATGAAAATTCACACAGAAAGAATGGTATTGTAACTAGTTCATCTTCTAGCCCTTCTAACAAGAACCCCAATGTAGGTGAAAACTATAATTAATAATTTGGGTCATTTAGCATTTATCAGGAAAAGAGGATATTAAAAATAATTTTAGAAACTTGCATTTTCAAAGGTATAATTTTAACGATCACATTACATTGCACATTTGTTAGATTTGTGATGTTATTTAAAAACAAAAGTTTCTTGATATCTTAACGTGTCAGGTGTCAAAAAAACTGCATAACTCACTTCACACTTTCACTTCTATTTCTTTGGCATCGTTAATTTGACTATTCTTCTGTGTCTGAACACTTACTGAAAACTATGCTGTTAAGTATTATGCACATGAAAACAATTTTATTTACACTTTTATATATTCCGCAGTGTGCTTCACTTTAGCCTTCATTAGCAACAACACATTTTTAGCATACACTTAAGGCTGAACCAGTCTACAGATTTCAATATCTCAAAGATGTAGCAATAGAACCAAGGTGTCTAACCTGTTTATCTTAAAAATATTTACTTGAGTGTATATTTGCACCTGAGTCAAGCAATATTAAAGTCTTCACCAGTTAATAAAGCAATCAATCCTTGGTGCTTATCTCACTTCTCTACCTAGAACATACCCACAAAACAGCTTGTGCTCCTTTCTCCTCTAAGAACCTACAATCAGCAGGGATACTCACTGCTTACCTGTAGGATGTGATATAAAAAACAGTGGAAAAAAAAAATATTCTAATAGCTTTGTTTAGAAAACAGCTGGAGATGGCAGTAGGAGTCAACCTTACAGTCAGCAAGCCAATTACAGCATTTTGCCGAGAACGTGCAGGCCTTCGGTTCAATTCTATTCTTCTGAAAGTACTCAGATCCCCATCTCATACTTCCCCGACTCCCTGGATGATAAGCTTTTGAGAGGGGATGTCTTACCACCCTGTTTAACTGGATCACCAGTCAAATTAAAGACTCCCTAGTGATCAGAACAACATGAACCTACAATATGAGTGAATTTAGGCTTTGTAACAACTGAAGTCCTTCCACCTCAAAATAACGCATCCCGAGGCATGGACTAAAACCTATTTCCTCCCTGTTTGAAACGGACAGTGTCCTAACGAAGGAAATCTTTAAGACAGTGTTCAGAATTTCCTATTAGATATTCCAAGGAGCTCTCCAATCATCAGAGTTGCTGCTTTTTATTCTATCCAAAGACGATTAACTCTCTCTAGAGATTTCTGCAGTGCCTTAGGTTGTTATATGCACAGAGTTCTTTGAGTTTTCCAGCCTTTAAGTACTCTACCTATCTAAAGCCTAATTGTAAGCAGTAGGCATCTTGTCACATTGCAATTGCTTCGAAGTTGAAAAGGGTTGGCATACAAAGGCAAGGCAGAACTTGTTCCTTCTGCCGCTGTATCTAAAAACCAATTGTTTACAGGAATTTCTATATTTAACTCTGTCCTGGTTTTCTCTTTCTTGGGGAAGATTATATTAAAATACGTGAAGGATTTTGGTTAACACTGAAAGAAAACTTGAGCTGACCGACTTACGTGTTGAGAGTAAAAGCATTTGCTGCAGGAGGTTGTAGCTGTATGAGGTCTCCTGCAGACTGAACTCTCCTGAAGGACTTCAGGACTTCTTGCTATTTCATTTGATATCTTCACCTCCCAATGCTTAATAACAGTGTTTTAAGGGATCTGTAAAGAAAAGAAAGTTTCTTTAAAAAAAAAAAAACTTCTATAATGTCACCTTGCTGCTGATTGTGCTTGCCATATTTTAAGGTAAAGAATAGACAAACTGTGCTTAGGCAAGTAATAAAAATGGAAGATCAAGATTTCATCCTATGTTGAAACTCACATCTTGTCATCATGGAACTAAAAGCAGTATGTTACATTTTTAAGGATTGAGATTTGGGTTAACTACAGTTGACTGTGTCATATATTATAAAAGGTTTTCAGAGTAGTTTTACTCTGCCTTCTTAAAACAACATCACTTACTACTTAAAACTTCAAATTTTGCCAGATTTTAGCAACAGAAGTGCCCCCAGCTTATGCTTATCTCTTCTGTTTAATGGACTTTACACACACATTTTGCCTCTGTGCTTCCATTAAAAACAAAACAAAAAACAAAACCAAAAAAACCCCAACAAAACCAAAACCAAGAACAAATGAGTTTAGATCTATTAGAAAGATGAGACACACAATTTCTCTGATTATGAGTAAAAGGCCATAAGCTTTGTATTGCCCAGGCAGCAGCGGGGTCTTGGTGATTCTCTGGGCTTGCTTAGCTCTAGTAGCAATTGTCTAGCAATTAGGCAATTGTACCTTGAATTAGTCTTAGTTAGTTTTAATTCATAGTGATGACAGGTAGCTATTTAGTGTGGAGTGAATAAGTTATCATTTTAGCAAGAGAGTTCTGTGGAAGTGTAGACAGGCAGTATGAACAGAGGCACCAGGACATAAGCACAAATGACAATGATCAGTCCAGGAGGACAACATTGTTTTATTCCGGTAGAACTAGTTTTAGAGAAAACAAAGTAAACAAGAAGACTGAACAATGGAACAAAGGGAAAAGAAAAGCACATAAGTAGATGATATTTTATTTAAAAAAAAAAACAACCCACAAAACCAAAACAAAACAACATTCACCCTAAAACTGAAGAAGGAAGAAACTACCAAGCTCTCAGGGTTACCAAAGGAAAGGAGAAAGAAATTTCTATCACTAGCATTACAATCCTCCTGACAGAGGCCTCAGGATGTGGACAGCTTTCTGTAACCCCTTCCTTCCCACAATAGGGACTGTCAACCTTAGTAGCCAGGGGAACTTGAGACGCATGAGAATCATGCCAAAGGAAAGCAGCAGGTACCTGAAGGTTTTTCTGTACAACCATTTTTAATTGCATTATTGAGGTTCTCCCATGTTTATATGGACTATGAATAAACACTATTGTAAACAGACTAACAGTTTGGACTCCTGGGCTGTTAAAACTTCAACTAGCCTAAATACATTCTTGTTTCCACATGTAAGTGGAGTTCCCCTTTCTGCCCATAACAAGATGTTGAGTGTGATGACCCACCAATTCCAATGCTAAGTCTGATGACTTGGAAGAAATGCTGTTCACATCTTGTAATCTGTGCAATTTTTCATTCTAAGCATTTATCTAATAGTATTTTAGGCATTCCTTAGAATCATATTAAACAGAAATGGTGGCTAATTGTCTTACACAGGCCATTAACTCTACTGAGGTCACTGAAGATGTTCCTGTAAGTATAACAAAGTGGTCACTAAGGTTTTGATTACAATTACTCAATGGGAGTTTTTTGGGCACTATTTGATAAATAATTGCAGAACACATTCCATTTTGGAACTACAGCATATAACAATTTACATTGGTTTTAACAGTGACAGACTTGGTTATCTTCAGGTTGCTGAATGCCTTTGATAAAAAATCATCATTGGAAATGCAAACAGCAAGAACTACAGGTACATCTCTCAGTGCTTTCCACTATAAAGAGACCTTTTTGTTAACTTATAATAACAAGCTGGTCTTAATCATGCAACTTAGGTTGTTCTCATGCGTAACTGCTTACCTAGAATCAGGTATCCAAATGTTCACTAAGAACTCAGGATTAAGTAATTGGCAATGCTGACCTAAAGCGTACTAAAACCTACCCTTGATATTTTTTGCTTATACCACACATAATAAATGGTCATTGTATATAAGTGGAATCAGAAGTCTAATGTATTTCACACAGCACAGAGTCTTTTTGTTCAAATGGATGTTAAAAAGAAAGGATGTAACAGGAAGAATTATGAAAACTAAAGGAAAAATATTGCAAATGGAATTGTGAGAATAGAAGTTTATGCAGATAAAAATTTAGCATGCTGTACAAACAACAAAGATTATTGGTTTCAACAATTATAAAAATAAACATTTTCAGAGAATAATACCAACGACACCACTTCAGAAATAAATAAAATGACAACTATTTAAAAGCATTGATGTTATCTAGAGGGAAAAAAAATACAGAAAAGGGGAAGTCATTTCTTATACATATACTTATAAACTATCTTTAAAATACTTTTCCCTCTAAGAGAAAGTCTTGAGAGACTGCTTTATATATTTTATCTTTTAGAGATGTTTAATTATATAGTTTTTAAGACTACGTTCAGGGAAGTCAAGAGGCATATTTGTCAGTTTTCCTCAAATACTGGAGAAAACTCTTAGCTCAGATACCATAATATACTTTTAGTATGTGAAGTTCCGTTCATTTTAGCAGGATGTGTAGAGCAAAGTAAATTGTCAAATAAATCCTTAGAAGACATGCAACTTTGTGAAAAAGTTACCTGTCTGATTTTTGTTATTTATTACCATCATCCCACCCCAAAACCCTTGTCAAAGCTTACCCTAATATACCATTCTGAACAACAGATTTTCAAAAAATATTTCTCCAGACAGGAAAAAAACCCAACAATTTAACTTATCCCGGTCCTCATCATGGATGTTCATTTTTTAACCAGCGCTAATTCACCCTTTTTCATCTGGAGAACCTTATTTAATATATAGTGAACGGTGCCATATGGAAACATTAAGACCAGACATGAACAATAAAGATGTGTATTGAAAAGCTTATATTTTTACGATAGACCACATAAAGACTTCTCTGCCTATGGAAGAGGGGTGGAAACTAGATGATCTTTAAGGTCCCTTCCAACCCAAACCATTCTATGATTCTATAAATCTCTCTACTATAAGATGACAGCTCTCCAGCCTACATGTATCCTTTGTATAGTTTTTCTTAGGTGTTTGCTACCTTTTTCACTCTCTTGAAGTAGTCAGATGATAAGACACTAATTATGATGATACACCGATTATCAGAGACCTGCAGCATTATAGGAAAGATTTATGTTTATTCCCTTTTGCCATTTAAAACTGAAAAAAAACCCTGTACAGTCAAGTCATGTCAATAAATAAATCAAAAAATACTATTGGGATAATATTATTTGAAAAAAGCCTTTTATTCAGCACAAAACTTTTGTGTAAAATGTTTTCAGGTATTACTGAAAGAGGAAATTTTTTGCATTGATAGTATTTTCATATATCCATAAACAAATTACTTGAGAACATTTAAGCTGAAAAAAAATCAGCAAAACTATTAATTGTAAAGTAACTTCTACTTAACCTCATGCTCATCTAAGTTTGTCTACCTGACGAAGTACTTAAGCATGAGCTTAACTGATACTGAAGTTACTTTGTGGCTAAATATATGCATGCACATGTGTCAAATGAACTGCAAATCCCTAGGAACTTACATCAATCAGATCTGATATCAATTAGATCTGAAGATTCAGAAAAATAAATGGGGTTTTCTGCAGTCAGCACACCATCTATTAATCACGTACTCTATTAACTTGAAGTTATGAAACACTAATTACCCTACAAATTCTATTCCTTTCCCTTTTGTAAACAAAATCTAGGTTTTTTTGTTATTGTTTAAGCAAGAACCATAGTAATATCTGCATGTAAAATGTTAGTTTCCCAGAATCTATATTAAATATTGACTTACCAAGCACTCAGTCATTCATTATTTGCTGTACTCAATCGGTGGGATTTATTAAAAAAATGATAAGAATGGCTACTCGTAAAATCCCTACAACTGAGCTCCCTAGGCAAGCCAATTATGAAATAAGCAAATATAAGGTTACTGCAATAAAATGACAGTATTCAATTTTAGCAGTTGGTGATATTTTAAAAGGACGCTTTGAGACACTTACTTGAAATGAATAAACTGCACAGTTTCATTAAAAAAATTTAAGATTGCTTTTATTCTGTTATTTGCCAGACCTTTCTGTTCCCCTCTGCCCTTTTCTAAAAGCTGATTTCTCATTTTATTAGAATAGGGTTTTTTCGTGTATTTCAATAGTTCTCTTTCCACCCCTTACACTCTCTATTTTAAAATAACTTGGATGTATCTGAAAAGTGCTAGTCAGAGTGCTAGAGACTTTTACGTAGAAAGACAAGTTTTAGAACGAAAAGGACATTTCCAGCTACCTTTTTCATTGTTGCTTGAAAAATCCTATTTGGTCTAATGGTTAGTATGTTCTACTCAGTGCAGGAGTGAGTTTTGCGTATAATGTATTATGTATGCAATTCTATGGATACAGAGTTCAGGCCTGCATAAGTTTCAAGTCAGTATTTTACTGGCTGATGTTTTCAGCTAGAAATTCTATTTTATTAAGTGCATTACATTTCACATACACAATGTCCTTGATTCAGATTCCCCATTAAACCCTAAGTAGTGTACATGAAAGGAATGATCAAAAGCATTCTCAGTACTGTGAATAATAATAAAAAAAAAGCCCTATCAGCAGGGGAGTAAGAGGTACAGCATGATTCCAACAAGAATGCTTTTTTTTTTTTTTTTTTGTTAATAGGTATTTGTAAAAGTTATGGGGGAAAATGATACTGCGCTGTATAGTACACCTCCCCTTCCCCACAATGTAATGTCTTTAAGTCTGTGGTTGCCTTCAAACATGGATACACTTCACCTCATTTTGATTCCCATAATAGGCCAATAACTTTCAAATATAAAGAACCCATAAATCACATAGAAAAAAAATTACTGCCATGGATTAATTGGTCATATCCTGGCTTTCAAAGACTACAGCTGGTTTTAAAAAAGAAAAGTCAAGTTCATGAAACTTAAGCACTAAGAAGGTCCCGAGCAGAGAGCACTTTTAAGACCTGTAGCCCAAACAAACCTGATGTTTGTAATTTACAGATGCATGCACTGAAATATCCTAGGGGAGAACCACCTTAACTCATTTCATTATTAAAGCACCCCTCAAATATCACCTTCTAGCTCTACCACTGATTATTTTTCAGGGGAACGAAGGGACTTCCATTCTGAAACAGGTCCTTGTTAGAACAAAGATCCATAGTGAAATCACCAGGCAAGATGCAGTAGCATTCTATACTGAAAAAAGTATATGTTAAAAAGCTTGGCGGGGAAGAAGGCAGTGTGGACACATGAGACAGAGTTCATAATCAATTAAAAGGTCCCCTTCCTGAGCTGCTGCTTCACTCTTGGAAAAAGTCTGACCTGAAAAACTCTGTTTGCTTGGTCATAAAAACTTTGCTTAAGTTTTGCAGTGATCTAGACGAAAGCAAACAGCATGAGAAGCTAAGCGCATTATTTTTCTCTATGTTTGGATACACTATTAATAAAGACTTCTCTACAGAAAATCCTCAGTAACTTCGTACCTTTCAATACCAGCACTCAAACATTAACGCTATCAACAATAAACCAGTGATCATAATCTTACACCTGCATAAAAAGAGTTTCTGAGCTTATATTTGATAGTTTCGGAGGTGGTGTAGAATGGCAAAAATTGAAACAGGGTAAAAATTAACACCCCGATAACAACTGGGGGGGTGTAGAGCTGGTGGTTCTTTTTTCAGTCAGAGTGCATGAGAAGGAAAGAAAATGAAGCCTCACACGCAAGTATAAACCCTACTTAGACATTTAATTCAGAATCTTGATATGAAGTGGAAAAGAACCAAGATATGAATGTTAGTAACTGTTTGGTTAATTTTAGAATATTTTGCTAAGTTCAGTATTATTTACCATGCTAACATCTTACAACAGGGAGACGAGGACTAGAGCTAGGACTTATGCCAACACAAAAATCTACATTTTAAGTTTTTTAAGCCTGAGAAAAGAAAGAGGAAAACTCAAAACAATCATTTCAATATTTGAACATTTCAGTTCAGCACTTGCATTTTTATTGTAAAACATCCACAGAAATTATGGTCTTTAAAAGCAATACAGAAATTTTTAAAGATATAATCAAACATTTGTTAATCCTCAAGAAATTATTGTATTGCCACGTTAAGAGATCGAGAAGCATGCAAATTAAATATAAGGAAGTTTCATATTAAGAATTACTAAGGCATGAAGCAAGTGTTTTGGAAATAAAATGCTATGTGGCACTTTGCAAAACAACTAGATTCTGTAATCAATGTGAAAAATTATTAGCTTTTAAATTCTTTAAAATACTTGCAACCAATAGCAGATGTTTCTTATACTATGAAAAAGACATCCAATACACACATTTTGAAATATACACCTGAGGCATAGTAGTATATCGTGTTTAAATCGGTAGAGCTCGGATTTCTTTTCTTTTTTATTTTTTTTGACAGTTTTGTAAAGATCTGAAATCTTTTAAACATAATTTATTTAAAATAAATGAAAGAACTAGTTACAGACAACAAATGAAAACATAGACATTTAGCTGACATTAAGTTACTACAATATTACATGTATTTGAATGCTGTCCCATGTGTCTGCTACAGATGAGTGCACTGAGAAAAGATCACAGTGAATTCTTACATCATTCAGAGTTATCAGTCAAAGTATCCCAAAATTTCACACTGAGAGCAGTGAGCTATGTAAGAATGCATGTTGAGTAAGTAGGTAAAACTTGGTTCTTTCTATAAATATTTTGTTGAAACTATTCCTTTAAATGTATAGTCTGGCTTTAGATAATCTACTTGGTGTTTTTTTCCTTGCTTTTAGGTTACCACTTGAAACCAGAATTTGCAGAAAGGTTCTGCAGGCTACAGGTCTGCAGCCTGCAGAAAATGCAGGCTACATTTTCTTTTAAGAATGATTGCTCTCTCCAGCTGCAGTTCAAGTACTCATCTAATGTGGGACAGAGAAGGCTAGGTTTTGTTTCCTTCCTTACATCACAGGATTTACAACCTCCAATTCTTCCCATCAGAGTGGCCCGACTCATAAAGTTATAGGGTCTGAACGATTGTTAAGTGTGCCTAAGAGAATACATGATGAGAAGGACCATTCAGAGCATAGCAGTAACAAAACAAAATAATCAAAATTTTACCACATAGTGTTAAAAAAAAAAAAAAGCCTTATTTTTGGGTTTATACTGATATAATGAATATCTTATAATTCTGATTCAAAATTTCCAACATATTAAATCAAGTCTAAAAGAAAAGCCACTGATAAAAACCAATAGAAGGTCCATTCTTAATAATCAGATGGTTTGATATACAATGTAAAAAAAAAATCATGTAAATATATTTGCTATCAATAGGAAATGTTTATCTCACATGTTTACTGATCAATGAGTAGTTGATCAGAAGGATGAAACTGGAAGCAATTAACTTTTTCTTAATTTCATTCATTAAGCGCTACCTTATTGAAGGGAAATATATTGTAACTTGAAACGGGGGCAATTAGAATCCATTAGTACATGAATGACCTGCCTTGGCATTACATAGCCCAGAACAAGTTTCTCCTTGCAGAATGCAGATGTTGCCTCTCAGAATTCTCCATTTGGAAATGGCTTTTTCCTTATGGATATGGACACATTGAACAGTCCAATCCATTTCAGAGACTGCTCTGATAGCAGCCTCACACCACAGTCAAGCACTACTAAAACTAATGATTAAGAATAAAGACACACAGTGCAGTATTACTGTTACAGTTACTAATATGACATAGCAAAAAAAGAGCTTTACATGTCTTTGAAGTAATTATTTCAGTTAATCCAGAAGTTAAAGTTTTCACAAACAATACAAACAAAGTAAAAATATTTTCTTCTTTCAGATTTCGTTCAGTTTGTGAAAGAATCCCCCCAAATAGCTACATCATGACATTTAAAAATTCTCACCGTGTTATGAGGAATGAAAATCTGCATCATACCTATATTACCACATGACAGAGGGGGTGCATGGGAATCACTCATGACAAACAATATACCTCTGTTCTTTGCAGCACTTGTAACTCATTTACACTGCTTCACATATTGTAAGAAATGCATATATGCAGGCTGACAGGAACTCATCAGAAAGAAATACCATGAGAAAAGAAAACCAGAAGACAACAGAGGATGAAAATTATCAGGCCTGATATACTTGAAAGATATTTGAATGTGTTTCTAGCTATCCATATAAGTTTGTAAACCAGTCCACATTAGAAAAGATAGAAGATGACAATGTCTCTTTCTCTTACTTGAAAAAAAACACGACCAGCTTCAAGAATGATACAAATCATGATTTCAGAAAATAATCCTTATATTAACTACTGAAGAATGTGCCACTGCAACCCAAACCATCTTGCTTCAGAAACCAAGGGTACAGGAAATGTAAGAGTCTGTCTGTGGGCCAGCCACCAAAAGGGGGAATGTTGACAACATAAGGAATGAAATTTTTCTTAGCGGACTACATAACAAGTTTGTTTCATTTGCTTTATTTAATTTTAAAACTTATCTTTTTTTTTCCCTCCTATTTGAATATAGGCAAATATAGGTAAATTACTTTTCCAGGTGACATGCTGTACATTTTCAGCAGAACTGGTACGCTAAATGAAATGAAAATTATAATTTCTACCTTGATGTTATATAATTACACAATGACAGCCATTTTTCAACATCAGTTGAATCCAAAGCCAAGCTGTAAATTTGTTTCATAGTGGAAAACCATCAACTGCCTCCTCAGATGGTTTCAATATGTATCTCAAATTGATCATTAAAGCCAGCTCAGTTTTGTGTTTTTCCGTTTGTCAAACTGAACTAAAACCCATGCTTCTCTCCAGAAGTATTTCATACTGAAACATGTTTTATTATTAGGTATCTACTTTCTCAGTTCTTTTAAGTTACATGCAAAATACCTTCTGAACATAAAGAATATTCCAAAGGACTTCTATTACAAGCATGAAAAGGTAATTAGCCGACATGAATGGAAAGCAAACAAGGGATAAAGAAATCCCATTTTTCCTTCTTCAGCCTAGAATAATCACAACTGACCAATTTAAACCTCATCTTGTTCATCTAGGGCTTTATTTTCTAGTACATGTTGTGTGGAGGTTGAAGTGATTGACACTTACCCTCCAGACACAACCAGGCAGCCAGACAATGCTTCAGAGAAAACCATTACAGAGCTAATTTTACCTAATGTTGAAATAAAATCAACCACCCCAAACACATTATCCTATTTTCTCAGATTTTCAGTGAGAATACCTTGCAGCTGGTTCAGGCATCAGTCAAAGAAAAATCAATTTGTTAATACCTCTTAAAAATTTTTTCCTCTAGCTTAGTGCATATCCTGCTTTTCCTCCCATCTAGACATTTCAAGAAACTCTTTTGACATACATACAAGAAATATTTTTTCTTTTAGTTTGATTCCTCCTTCGTTTAGAGAAAGGAGAATTACAGATACCCACAGGTATTTAGAAGAGATCGAGACCGATAATCCCATTGTGAAAATTTTCATTACGTGCGAAATAAAATGGGGGGGCGGGGGGAGAAATTACATCCGTAATGGGATGGACGTTGTAAATCTCTAGTTTGAATGTGGTCTGTAGCGCTGTACTTCTGAGCTGTACAGAGCAAAGCTGCTGTGGTGGCTGGACATGGGCTTCAGTCTCTTCCTGATCGGCAGATCACAGGAAAACAGCGTTTCCCATGAGCCTCCATGTGAGGTCTTACTAACTGATTAAGTATTCACTTTCATGCCTTCAATCTCGGAAACCCAGGTGTGTTGTAGATTAGCACAACTTACAAGCAGTGTGTGGAAATTTATTATGATAATTGTTGCTTTTATTTTTTATTTCCCTGAACTCAAAGATAATTAATGCCAGTATGTGTCCTGGTGTCTGACTCACTTAATTGGCCCTATGGTGCCTTGGGTATTTGAAAATCCACTCACTTAAAGTATTTTTTATTTCTTTTTCCCTTTTTTTTTCCCCTTTTGACTTGTTTTCCTGGAGCTGTTCATTAGTGCCTAAAATATTTGATTACATTTAATTGTAATGTCTTCAATTCTGTGCACCTGCTGCAATTTATGTAGTAGGGGAAAATAAAACCTACAGAAGCTAAAAAGTGAAATGAGGAATTGAATGTTAAAAAGAATTCCCCTGCAAAGGGTAATTGGGGTTAAATATGGAAGCAAACTAAACATATTTTCAGTCAGGTTTTCCTAGCTACTATGACAGCACCAAAAGGATTTATAGCATAATGGTTTCATTTTTAACATTTCTATAACATTTCCACATCCAAGGTTTTATCTCCACTTTAACATTGCTAATTATTTTAAACCGTATTTCTAGCCTGAGAAAGTCCATATGGTGTTGGTCCTGCCTAGCCAGCATTACTGAGCACCAGTCCTACTTGAAGATGTGCTCCTCAGTGGAAATCTTTCCTGCTCTTGCCAGCTTTCTTTTAGTAAAATACGTACATGTTACTGCCGTGGCTTTTTTCTTAATAATCCTGAAATGTTTAAGAAGTTTCCTGGCTGGCACTTTAGGTTTTGAAACACAGCTTACAGCATTTGTAAAGCAGTCGATAATACCAATACAAAATTAGCATCACTGAATATTCACATTCCCCTGACATCAGTAGAGACAGCATAAGGGATACAGTAAGACAGACAAATTTTGTGCATTTTTAAGAGGGGAATGACGTCAGAACATATATTTTTGTTAAGCTGTACTGCATCTTTTCATTTATCTCTAAGGGGTAGCATAAACCTGTAAAACAGCTTCTAATTTTTTTTTTCCAGAAAAAAAAACAATTAGAATAGTTTTAACACATTCAATGTTAGCATTACATGACCAATTTTTTTTTCAGCACTGTAGAGAAATAAAGGAGAACAAAAGTATCATGAGTTGATGGCTATGACAGTTTACAGAATACAGCTCACTGTTGTGACCCACTAAGTGCTCTTTGCCATGGAAATTCCACAATTCATATGCAGTAGCATCCCAGTACTTTTCTTTCTTCTCTGCATTATAGATATTACCTGGGGCATTTTACAGCAGCAGTTACTGATCCATACAAATCAAGGATCAGAAATCAATTTATCCCTGACATATCTTACTAAGTATGACATATGCTGAAAATTACAAACACTGGAATCTCTGCTTTTTAAACTAATATTAGTAATAATAGTCATAATCTATAATAAACTGTCAAGGTTCCTAAGAACACTACACAATGAACATTTCATGTTCGTACCTACACTTCTCTCTGTTGTGGAAACCACAGAGCTGCCAGCAAATGCTAAAAATTCATCTTACATAGAATCAAAGACAGCCTATAGAAGTGTGTGTAATCCATTGATGAGAGATGTGATGACAAATACACACTCCTCTCTAGCCATTCCCAGCTAGCCTTTAAACTAACGTCACAGCATACGTATGGCATATTTTTACCTTCATTCAAGAATTGTCCCTGACATCAACAACAGAAAACTGCTCTGCAACTGAAAGCATGGGACCAAGAGTAAGCAGGATGGTATTTTTTTCTCTAGTTTCACAACAGATTTCCTGTAGACACTTGCATTACATTTCCCTGACCTCCTGCGTTACTTGGAAATAAATGATGCTCTCTGCCAGTTTTTAATCATAGCTTATTTGGTATCCTAGAAGACACTCTTTTTGAACCTCACTATAACCAGACTCTACCAGTTGTACTGTAAATTACAGGGCTTCTGAGATTTCATGGGAATAGCAATTCCATGCTTTAATTCTGTTTTTACAAATGAGTCTGACTGATTCCCTTAAAAAAAAAAAAAAAAAAGATAAGATGTACTTATTTAAGTCACCTTCATTATTTCTATTTTGGAGTCTTGCAGTTTTTTGACAGAGGCCAGATGTGGCCAGTGGTCTAATCCACAGTTGTTCTAGTATGACATGCAACTGTGATAACTTTAGCACATAAACAGAACCATAAAGCAAAATGTTTGAAGTATGTGCACAAGCAACATGCAACTCTCAATATTCTAAGTAATTCTTTTTAATTTTAGACCTTAATACAGTTGGCTAATTCAAAAATACGTTTGGTACTCAGATTTCAGATATATCATTTAAATAATTAAAAAGATGTGAAAACAAAGGAGGGAAGAACAGCGGTTTAAAAAAAGGCAAGCAACACTAAGACATTCCTTCCAGTTGCCAAGGAGGGAAGAAAAAAAAGAAACAAACCAAAACCCCAGAAAAACCAAAACATGCATTTACTTCCTGTGATAAAGTCAAGCAAATGAGAGCCAAGCATGTCCACTTTCACTACCGTTTCAAAAAATATAAGCAGTTGCCAGCTTAATATTTACACAGAGTAAATACCAGGCTCTGAAACATCTCTTTTAGATGCTTCTTTCTGCACTGACTCTTTAGATCCAACAGGTCTTTAGATCTTTCATTTTATGGAAGGTCATGCATGCACCTATGTTGTATCTGATGACCACATTCAATATAAATATAGAATATAATCTCTATGTAAGATACTGCACTTCCGTGTTTAGGCCTTCTCTCAGCTACTGGGAGAGTTTGAGGTTTATCAAGTTTAGTAGCTTTGTGCTGTTAGGTTGGGAACTACTCCAGAGTCATCCTTTTTTCTCTCCTACCAGCAGAGATACATGTGTACCACGATAACAGATAGCATAGATGGCATTCTACACAGCTACTCCCAGGCTGCATTTTCTCCATGTGTCACGAGCACATGAATATTAAACAGAACATAACCGTGTAAAAAGCAAATTGGACAATAAGAGTTTAAATGTGAAGCATAAAAGACACAAATGTTTCTCAGAGAGGCAATGAGCACAGTGGCAGGTGAGGCCATGTGGGGAGCACACTGTGTGGCACGGCTGAATTCTGTGTGTGCAGTTGTCACACACCGAGTACATTTACACATAAAGGATCTGATACTCGCACACCATATGGAATGCAAT
This sequence comes from Coracias cyanogaster, assembly GCA_033124195.1. Classification (NCBI taxonomy): domain Eukaryota; kingdom Metazoa; phylum Chordata; class Aves; order Coraciiformes; family Coraciidae; genus Coracias; species Coracias cyanogaster. The sequence goes on along the minus strand of JAVSBS010004065.1, from coordinate 33,485 downwards.
GACACAAAGGAAAATGCAATTTTACACAATGAGTTTTAGTAAAAAAAAGGATGAGAGACATATGCATTGTTACAGGAAGCCAAAATTTTCGAGTTTCACTTTTCAAATGCTTCTGTTCAAGCTCATCATGATGGCCTCTTCTGCAATTCTCTTTCTACAGGACCGCTGCTCCAGGATGTGCTCATCACCAGCTGAAATATTCCATCCTATTGCTTCATGGGCCCATAAAGAACTCACTACATGCTAAAGACTGAAAAAATTTTTCTTGTATATGACCAAGAAAAGAAGCAAAGCTATCACCCTCTGACTCTAGCTGTTCTCAGCTCTAAGGTCCAGCAATGGTTCTCATCTCTCATTGTTAAGCTACTCATGAAAGATATCATTTTGGCAGAATCTATAAGCTCTTTGCAACAATCAGCAAGTTATTGATTTTCAGACCACTACACTTTTAAAATGTGCTAGTACAATTTTATGATAACCAAACTTAACAAAAAGTAATATGATTACAAAGATGCTGTTACCTTGAATATTTAAATGAAAAGAGCATATGTGTTATTTTACCTAATATCTCCCTAGCATGTAAACTACTGATCAATGATTAATGAAGTTTTCATTACAACTTCTGAGTTTTGAAAAAATATTCTTAATAACCTTTCAAAGTGAATAAAAATATAGTAATATTACTTTGTGTATATTAAGAACAAAAATCTTGCTTACATGTAAAAACCTGAAAGCTGTTAAGACTCCACCCCTTCAAATTCAAGTTTAAGTACATAAGTTGAGGGAGAAAAGAAGAAACATAGTCCAAAAATAATCCATGAGTGATAAAATTATGAAATACTATCTCTATGCATTCTGTTCTTTCTAGGTAAATGAGCCACATCTTTCTGTTGTTTTATTTATCCGAAGTATTAAAATAATTAAAGAGGAAGATGCGGGAGGCACGGAGCAGTGAATGTCAAGGACACTTGATGCAATACCCTAATGATGAATGTTCCAGCATACTCAAATAAACAGGTTTCTCTAGAGATTGTTTGAATGAAAATAATGTAATTGCACAAAAAGCATAAGCTGAGTGTGTGTGTGCAAAAGAAACAAAAGGAGAGAGACAGGCAGCAGTCAGGCTTCTTGTAGTTGATGGCGTGCGGTGAATAATTGATCATTCCTTCCTTCCTTCTGATGAGTTCACTAATTCTCCCAGTGCCGCTCTTCTACAAGTGTCACGATCACTATTAAACCAGCAGAGGAACCCAACAAGCCCTTGAGAATACCTACTGTCTGAGATACCTTTTAAAGCACCAACTGAAAAATTAAAAGCGAAAAGCAAGAAAATGATTCCAAAGCTCTCTTCCCCTTTGCTGTGTGCTGTAATGCTATACTCGATAGGCACTATTCCACAGCCAAGCACTGAATTTACAGTGTCTGATTTTTATAACAAAGGAAGGGAATGTAGATAGAACCATTCAGTTTGTTGAGAAAAGGCATTAACTCCTTTTTTTATATTCAGTCAATTAACAGCACAATTTACAGGCTTTAGAACGATTTGTGAGTTAATTTGTTCTTTTGAAAATGATGGGCAAATAACATAGCCAAAACTGTTCGGTATGATTTCATACTGAATAAAATTCCTTAGGAGATAACGCATTAAGAACATTGCTCATTTCTAATCCTGAAGACAAAACTGCCTGGTGTTTTTAATCTATGCTTAAAGATATTGCAGAAAATAGGATTTCACTTGGTTTTAATAATCCACAGAAGTAATTAAAAAGTAAATGCTTTTTCCTAAATTCAGTAAGATACTCACTGCCTTATTTTTGAGGCTGTTAAGGAATCCCAAGAGCTCAGATGGACAAAGGTGTGGGTACACACCTGAGTCACCTAATATAATTCCTGTACAAGTAAAGGCAGATTTGCCTCAAAATGTTTCGGTAAATAAAATACAAGTAACAATAGCATAGTCAATGTAATATTAATAGCACAAGTAACAATAGCATTTAAGCAACTGAAGACAAGCAAGCTATATTACAAACGAAGTGGAAACTAGAAGCTCTAGCAGTGCTACACAGGAGCACCATTCTGCTAGATGCTGTACAGGCACACAAAGCTATTCTCTAAACTGAAGCTTTCTCACTAACTGAACGGACAAATATGAAAAATAGGGGGGTTGGGCAGACAAAGAATCTCCAAAATTGTCTCGATCTTGTACAACACCTCTTCTCAGGAAGCTAAGGCAGAAACCAGAATTAAACAGAAAGCTTTGTCCTGAAGGTAGTGATGCTAGAGGCTACAGAAATTCATCCTCAAATTCTACCTGGGAGCACACCACTGAGAAGAACTTCCTTTTCTCCAGTTAAAACCATTTCACCAAACTCATCTGAAACTTTTGTTTCTTTCAAGTAGCAATTTTTGCTGGCTATTAATTGAAAAGACTCTCCCAGACTCACTGAACATTTCACCATTTCTTTTCCTTCAAATCCACAAAAAGGACCTATATTGAATGACTTCTGCTCTAATCATATGAAGTGACAAAATGAAATAAGATAAAACAGGAAAAACAGAAATAAAAATGGACTGCCAAACAGAAATACGGGAAACAATCTGTACAAAATTGTGCCAGAACAATGACAGGAAAAACCACACAGCATGGGTAAAGTTAATGTACAGACAGAAAAATATGCCAAAGTTTTGAGTGAAAGGCATTCACCTATCCATCTGTCAAAATAGAGAACCACTGTCCTCTAATATAAACCATGGCAGGTTGACTTTGTCAGAACACAAACAGAATATACCGCTACCGAGCTTATTACTCTTAAACATCACCCTCTTCTTGTTCATGTGAATTATATGTCTTTTTGTCCAGGGAAGGCTTATGACATCTAACCAATAGTAGGGAAACTCAGGTGCACAAACCAAAAAGCTACTGGTGCACATATAGAAGTGACAGAACAATGTATTTTGGACATGCATTTTGGACTCCATTAAAACACATTCACACTGCTCAAAGCAAAACGGAAAGGCTTGAATTTCTGCTGAAGAGAGTATACATGAACAGTTTCTGCTTTGCAGCTTCAGTGGGCTAGGAACACGTGCCTGGTCACTTACCAGCTAACGAGCAGCAAATAAGCAAGCCATGGGGATTTGACAGCCTACATTATCTGTCTGTACCCCCTGTTACAGCAGGAACACACAACGCTCATGGACACACACAGACATTGCTCTGGCAGGATAAGATCATAAGAATGTAATATCACAGCAAAGACTGTAGCTTTCTGACATTTGCAGACAAACAAGCAGCAGCACATAACATAAACGTGTCATGCTGGCTTCTAACTATTGCCACCACCATTCTGATATAAACCTTGAAAGATAAATTTATGTGGAGACCCAAGAGTGGCCTGTCAGCTACAATCACACCTGGGACAGGATAGCAAAACACAGTCCCACAGGTCACAGATGAGTACACCTAAAACCCAGCCTGTCCTTTTTGTGAGACTTGGACCTCTTCCTCTACTTTGGTTTTGGCAAGTATATGCCTATACTCACAGTTCTACATTAAAGGCCAGGTGACAAGGCTCTGCTGGTTATATATGGCCAAGATACCTTTATCCTATTAACTGTAGGAATCATTCATCCTTAAGATGAGGTGGAATGGAGTTATCCTAATGTTCTTTGCATGTTACTAAACATTCCAGGACAGTTTAGAGAAACAATTTGTACATTGATACTTTACATAACTGTATATTAAATGACAAGTAGACATGCAGAGATCATTGTAACTTGAAGGAATTGCTGTGTTACCAAGTTTCCTTTGATGTTGTTTGCCACAGTACTCTCAGCCACATTAGGTTGTATGTTCAGCCTCAGAAATGATGACGATTTCTAATAATGTTGTTCAAAAAAGGTTAACAAGATATAGCTTTTTTCTGTCCCTGAACATTTCTGACACATGAAACATTTTTTGATCCTGAACTCAGAGATAAAAAAATCGGAAAACTCAGAAATAAAAAACCAAAACCATGAAAACCCCAAACACCTGAGTTACTCAACAGACTTAATATTTGTTTTGAACTTCATTACTTGTAATACTGCAGATTACCATAATTTTATACAAAGTTGTTTCAACATAATTAGAGGAACATTTTAATTACAAATATTAAAATCAGATATTCCTACATATTTTAAATATTATTTCTGAAACAGAAATCTAATGAAAACTTATCCTTTCCTACAAATACTTTTGATTTCCCTACCTGCTCCACTGCTGCTTAAATCTAGCTCCAAACTATGGTGTCAAGTATCATAAGTTTATAGAGAAGTAAATGTTGTACAACTTTCTAAAGCAGCACATCAAATAAATCCATTATAGATTTGCTCATGCTTTTAGCTAATGCTATTAGCTGACATTGCCACAAGAATTTCAGTTGAAATAGGTACATTAAGCTCAAGGATACACAGGCAAGTCAAAACAGCACACAGTTGGAACTAAACAGAGGAAAAAAAATTCAACAACCCAAAAGTCTTATCATGGAAGTAAAAGCACAAGATAACCATAGAAAATTATTGCACAAGTAGATGCTTGTTAAGTACGACATTATCCAAGGATGTAACAAATGAGAATTCTTTTTTTCTCAGTGCTAATGCAAAGTGGATACAGGAGTAATCGCAGAATGACTGTGTTTTTCTTTAAGCTTATTTCCCTAATCTTAGCAATTCAAAACTGGAAGGGTAGAAAGATTCCCAACAAGCTATGACAGTTCATACATGATAAAATACTTCCTTAAAAGTTTCTTCCTTGCATTCAAACACCTTTATAGCTATGAAATACCCACATTATGACACACACTAAGTACAAACTAAAAGTCCAAACTGCCAAAATGCAGGAAATGTTCACATGTTTTTAAAACACTTCCTTCAAATAAAGTTGGATTTATTCTTTTTAATTAGAGGGAAAAAAAAACCAAACCAAAACCATCAAACAAAAAACCCCACCATGCCAAGTTTATCCTAGCCCCAAGAGTGGAAGAGAGGATTAATTTTGCCCTCAAATGCTTTACATAACTTACTAAGAAAACCTGATAGCCAGTATAGTTATACAGTAATAATATCTGGAGTTAATGAAAACAATTTAGTCTATTTATTTTCAGAGATTCACTCTTTGGAGAAAGACAGTAGGTAGCATATTTACAAAAATAGTTTCACAATTGTTTTATTTCATGATGACTCTTTTGCTTTCCCACAGCACCTTGTAAAAAGAGGGTGCTCATTAGCTCTGCACATCCTGCAGTAAGTTAACCTGATTACTGTTATTCATATTTATAGGCTAGTGTTCTCCTTACGTCTGATCATTTAAAAAGCTTACACTGAACCAAAGAACAAATGCAGAATTTACAGTACAATTTTAAAACCCAAGCAGAAAATAAACTTCTACTGAGCAAAAGAATTTCTTCCTTCCCACCTCCCCTGCACTATTGAGAAGAATCTCTGACTTACAACTAAGGTAAGTTTTTTCTAGGAATTTTATGACAAGTCTCAGTGCATATTACGTATTTTCAGGCAATGTTTTTAAACAAGAGTTAATCCTACTCTTGTTGTGGACATTGTCTACCTGGATTTCTCCAAGGCTTTTGATACAGTTTCCCACAACCTCCTTCTAGAAACTGATGCATTATGGACTAGACGACTGGTCTGTCGAGTGGGTGGGGAACTGGCTGACAGGTTGCACCCAGAGGGTGGTGGTAAATAGCAATTTTTCACATTGGCAACCTGTCACAAGTGGAGTCCCCCAAGGATCAATACTGGGCCCAACACCATTTAGTATCTTCATAAGTGATCTAGATGATGCTATCTAGTATACCCTAATGAAGTATGCAAATTATACCAAACTGAGTGGGGAAGCAGACACTTCAGAAGAGGGAACCACCCTGCAGGAAGGCCTGAATAGGCTGGAAGAGTGGGATAACAAGAACCTTCAACAATGACCAGTGTAAGGTCTTGCACCTGAGAAAACAATCCAGGAGTGCAGCACAAGTCTATCTGGCTGGAGAACAGCTCTGTGGAAAGGGACCTGGGGGCTCTGGTGGACAACAGCCTGAGTATGAGCAAAAAGTGTGCTGCAGCAGCAGAGAAATCTAACGATGCTGTGTTGCATCAACAAGGGCATCACCAGCAGAGATAAAGTCATTGTCCCACTCTGTTCAACATTTGTCAGGCCATACCTGGAATATTGTGTTCAGTTTTGGTCCCTGACATACATAAAAGATGTGGACAGGCTGGAGAGGGTCCAGAGAAGGACCACAAAGATGACCCAAGGACTGGGAAGCTGTCATATGAGGAAAGGCTGAGAGAGTTGGGTTTGTTCAGCTTTGAGAAAAGGCGGCTCAAGGGTGACCTTATGACCATGTTCCAGTATTTAAAGGGTGGCTACAGAGAAGATGGAGACTCCATTTTTACAAGAAGTCACACGGAAAAGACGAAGGGTAATGACAAGTTACTCCTGGGGAGATTTCAATTGGACGCAAAAGGAAAATTTTCACACGGACAGTCAGCCATTGGAATAATCCCCCCAGGAAACTGGTGGATTCCCCAACACTGGACACTTAAGATTCAGCTGAACAAGGTGCTGGGCCATCTTGTCTAGACTGTGCTTTTGCCAAAAGAGGTTGGATCAAATGATCCTTACGGTCTTTTCCAACATGGTATTCTATCATACCAGTTATTCAAAAGCATGCAAAGCAGGCATCCTTTTGGTCACATGTCACAAAAATTAGCCTGTAAAATAATTAACTGAAAACACAGGTCTCTTACTTTTTTGGATCCATTTCATGTTTTAACCACATACATAGCCAGATACCCAACTACTCCATGTCTATATAGCTTCAGTGACTTAAAACCATTTCAGGATAAAACATCTTAATAGAGTCTTTGTTTTCCTGCTACAAGTAGCATTCCAAACTACCCTCTTGCACTAAGTCGCCACTCAGTGAAGAAATCCAAAATACGCTGCAATGCCCAAAAGGCAATATTGTACAGTTGTTTTGGTGAATTAATTATGCATGGCCAGCTAGGGTTCAGACAAGCTTTCCACGCTGCCAGCCAGCTTTCTTGCTTAAAATACTAACCCTGGCACACTGGTCTCCCGTGCAGATTCTTGTATCACCAACTCAGCCCGTGCAGCTTCACTGTGATGGTGTTCTGTTACTTTTTTAATAACTTGGAAAATGTGTTGAGGGGCTGCACATATAGTAATGTTCCCCTGCACCACCTAATAAATTTATCACATTTGGGTTTTCTCTGTCTATTTTTTCTTTTCTCCTTTAAATCATCAGAATTTACATTAAAAAAGCTAAAACAGAATGTAAATAAGCTTCTGTTTTGTTTACAACAATTAAACAATAGAGTAAAATATTTTAAAATGTATAAGTGAGCAAATGAAAGAAAACCTGCAACTCACCTGCATGTATCAATGTCATGACCCACAGGATATTCGTTTTCTGATTTCACTGAACTGGTATTCTCATTCCTCCAATACATGTTATCTGAGATTTCTCCCCAAATTTCTTTTTTTTCTAATTTTCCTTTCCACTTCCTTAAGGGAGCAAACTGATGCTTTGCCAGACTAGGTGTCATTTCTTCCTCTTGACTGATTAATCTACAGTTCCTTGACTCAATGGAGTAAAGCCCACCCTTAACTCTCTCATTGGCAATATATATGTTCCTGCAGAATATAACAACCAACAAAATTACTCCACTCACAAGTTACTCTTATATTAATTTGTACCTTAAAACATAAATTGACATAAACATATAAGTTGCATCAAGTAGATGTAATTTGTCACTGTTTTTTGATCAAAAATGTATACAACTATAATCAATGACTATGGGAGTCACTGAAGATTTGGATAACTACAAATGCCATTATAGCAATTTTAAATCACACTTAAATTTTTCTAGATGCTGTTGATTATTAAAATCTCTATTATATATTCATTATATAACATTAGAGACCGCTTAGACTTCACACACTATATTTGTAAAAATTTATCAGTTAAGCTGTCACACCTGCTTTATTGCAAATTAGTACTCTTAAATCTTCCTCCTCTACAGCTTATAATTTAAAAAGGTCAATTACTTCCCTAAAGAGATTTCATCATTTGTTTTGTATTTTCAGAGACTTTCTAAACCTTACTGCTTGTTTTTCTATGCACTTAGCAGCAGCGTTTAAGTTCTTCACTAATCAGTGGTATACACATCCTTCAGCTATAGAAAGCAATATGAGAGATCATTTCCATAATCTTAAAGTACAAGTTCACTGCTTCACTGTCCTTCATTTCAAGTCAGTGGGATTTATGGTACTATTTCACTCAGGTTCTACTGAAAATTCTACCTGTGCTGTACAGAAGCCTTTGCTATTTGCTCTTTAAAATAGCATTTCTGTTTTCAATTTTTTTCTATTCTGCTCCACAAAAATCCACTCCAAACAGATCAATGCTATGTGACCACATGGAGGTAGATCTATCAGCAGGATTTCCAGGACAACGTGGAAGCTTAGGTTATCAAGCAACAAATGAACAGATGGTCCTGTCATTCCTTATTTCAGAAAAGGTGATTCCAGTGATAACATCTGCTAATAAGCCTTTCTTGAGTATCCTTTAGAAAGTCAGCAAGCTATGGTGTTAGAAATGGAAGATCAAATTGGGTCAGGCATCCTCTTCTCAAGGTGCGCTGCAGCTTTCATAAAGGTAATAGCAAAATGGATTGAACGTTCACTCCACAGCAGCTTCTTTTAAAGGACTAAAAATACGTCAAGGATATAGAACATAAGATGTATGGTTTGGAAGGTGGGGGGGAGCACGTGAGCTGTGCAGATTGCTAACCATCATGGAAATGTCCCAAAGCTGATTTGTGTGTGTGTGTGTTGTCTCAGGGTTTTCTGTTTGTTTGTGGGGTTCTTTGGTTTTTTTTTAGTTCTTGAGTCAAGTTTAAAATATTTTTTCTACTACTGGAATAACTTAAAGCCCTTAAATAAACAAGAGAAATCTGAACTCCAGATGCCTCTGTAAATGTATTTACAGTAGCAAGATGAATTTTTATGCTACTTGATGTCTATAAAGAAAATAGTGTATAAAATACTTTTAAAAGCCGCTGAAATAAAAAAAAGTAAATAAAACAAATAGCTTTGCTTTAAAATTAGTCTATCAGTGATGGCTTAGCAGACTTTTCTTCTTAGAATGATATTATGATACAATGAGACTTACAAGGTATGAGGCATCAAGTAAGACTTTCAAAACTCCCACCTATTAATTTGAATATATTTCCATGGGCTTAGGCAACTATGTACTTTGAAAATGTAATATAAAACATTTGGGGTAATTTTAAATATCTACAGATCTTTAAATATTTGACCCACAATACTTCCCTGCACATTATCTCTGGTGAAATAATATGAATTCACAAACTCAGTGGTGGTTTGGGTTGTTTGTTGTTCTTTTTTTTCTTTTCTTCATTATTGAAAGGAGAAAAAAGCCTAGCTACAATAATCTTGATTTACTCTCCCACCCAGGAGACAAGGCCTAATTTTCTATAATCTCTTAATCTGGATTCAAATTTCAGAACAGCTCTGCCTTTGTCATCAGGTTACACTCTCTGCATTTTAGGGAAAGAATTACAACTGAGATAAAAATTTAGCACAGTTCATTTGAAATTCTGACAAATCTTCCACATAAAGAACACTGGAAGAGCCTCTTCAGCATTTTCACATGTATCTTCCACAACATATATGTTGTAATACATTTTTTTTTTTAATCCCAGGATTAGTGATTGAGCTCATTTGCCAGTAGAACCTATAGAAACATATGCACTTGTGCAAGATTAAAGATATTCTGCCATGCTCCTCAATTTCAGAACATTGCTCCCTGTTTGCAGTGAAAGCCTATCTGCCTCTGGTTGCTTCAGTGAGACGACTTTGGATCCAACTCTTTTAATCGCTGTATGATTTCAACAAACTGATTGGTTCTACTGTTATCTTAAGAACGTATCTTATGAGACAGCACAAATAGCTCCCCAAATGACTTTGGATATCAAATTAGATGCTTCCAGTTGCACCTCCTTCCCAGCCAGGGACAGTAGCAGAGATCTTCCAAGGAGCAAGTTCCACACCAACTTTTTTCCTTCACCTTCAGTAACAGTTTAGCAGAGAGCTGAAGTAGTAGTAAAAGAAATCAACACTCAGTGAAGCACCATTGATAGAAGGATGCTCACATATACTCCTCACACTTCCAGAATAGAGTTCATAGGTGGGTGCAACTCTAAAACAACGCAGAAGCTTGATACCGGAAATTCTGAAAACTACTCTTTAAATGATATGTTTTCAATTAGCAAAGACAACTGATAGGTTTAGATGTTCTGTAGAGAAAGAGAATAGAAAGCCTAAATGGAAGAATTAGGATTCACCCAGTCTGAGACCACCCACCAAAGCAAGTTTCCAGTATCCTGTCAACCTTAACAGCTCAGCTCATGTCAAATACCAAATATGTGGGTGAATTACCTATCAAAGATTTGCAGAAAAATTACTGGCAACAATTATAAAACATACCTACTTACTAACCCTGTGTAGAGTAAGATGACATTCACACAGGATGTAATTAATATATAGCAACACTAACTACACCTTATTTCTCAGCTGTGGTTTCCATTTCTCCAACAGTGCTGTGTTCTCCTTGTTTATGGAAAAGAGACAGGAGGGAACAATTGTCAGTGGGACTATATGCTTAGCCGCATTGTTTACACTTAAATTCATCTGGTGACTTTACAGAAGCTGTAGGGATTTGCACCAGCTGAAGCTCCATGTCCTTGTCAGATTAAAATGAGTACAGTTGTGTCATTTTAACCAAGACAGACCAGGAATACCATTACTGCTCTATGCCAAGACACACTTATTCAGTCATATCTGAAAAGGTTTCTCATCTAGTATCTACCATAACCAAATGCTTTTATTGCTTAATTATCGTCAACATGTCTGCATTCAAATTTGATTATGAATTGCTCTTATTACAGGAGTGAAGAAGCACTGCTGAATTTCAGCTTTTCTTGTTTGTTTTTTAATGATTAGGATGTACTTTACAGACTACCCAACCTTCTGTTCTGCTTATGTTGCATGGCAGAGAGAAGGCTAATACAGATATTTTTGCTGAAACATTTTAAATACAAGGGGATTAATTGCAAGCTGAGTTTTATTTAGTTACCACAGTTTGTGGAGGGTGAGAAGGAAGGCTGATGAGCTTGTGAGATAGAAAATGAAATGGTAATAAGTAAGCTCATAATCTGTTATTCTCTTTACAGAAGATAGTGAAGCCCAGGATATTCAGTGGGTTGCGAAATATAAACATCAGCAGATATAATATAAAAAAAGGCTTTAAGAATACAGTTTCACTTTTCCATAACTGCTTATAGTCCTTCCATGTGTTTTGGAAGACAAATAAAAATATGTAAACTAGTGTGTTATTGTTATGTTACACAACTTTTTTTTAAAAAAAGATGGAAACCAGACTACTTTAGAATTCTGCTGACATACTTCCCTTGAATGTTAATATATTCATGAATATATATGTAAACAGTCAGATGTCATGAACTATTTATAAAACGATAACACTTTCCTAGGGAAATATCATCTTGATTATATTACTATGAAATGCAATCTGATTAATTTATTTACTTAATAACCTCTTTTGGAATTAGGTGCTTCAATTACAGTCATTACAATCTAAAACAACAGGTAAATAAAGACTAAATAAAATACATAGGTCCTAAATCAAGCTTCAGTGGTAGCAAACCCAAGCTCTCACTCCATGAAATACCTGGAAAGATGGTGGTTAGAGATGGGCTCTTCAGACTAAAAAGCCCTTAAAACCCAGAAAAAGAGCAAAACCTAACACGGCAACATAGCAAGAAGTAAATCTCCAAATATCAAGACCAGCAATTCATTCACAAACTATAGCTATTATAACAAACACTCCTAAAGGTGCTCTAAAGTCTTGAGTAGTCACTCAACAGTTCTGTTTCCATGTTGACCATATCACTTCTGGTTGTGCATACGAGTATTCAAAGCTTTCTCCTGAGCTCCCACAGTTCTTAATCTACTATATGTTATAACTCTAAAAAACAATGCCAAAGGGACTGGTATATTGTGGTGCTTGTACATTAGAGATATGGTCACACACTTGACAGACACAATGGCATCACTATTTTGACAAATGGGAAATACAGGCTAGTTAGGAAGTCAGGTGCAGATACAGAAAAATCTGATGACATACTCTTTGTTCACTAATCTACATGAAGCAAGGACTGCTTTCAATTTCTTTGAATATGCATAATCTGAATTGAATGACACGGAAAAATGGAAACAGGTACTTTCACATAACTTGCAATGCCCATTTCAGAGTTGCCATCTTTGAGTGGATTACCAGCCAGAGATTTCTATGCATTTCATATGCTGAATACCTCATTGTTTTCAAACCGGTTTGTTTGGGTTTCTCTGGGTTTGTGGTTTGTTGGGGCGGGGGTCTGTGGGGACAGATTCTGTGTGTCCCCAAACAATATAAGAAATTTCAGCAAAGGATAAATCTTGTATTTCTTTAAATACCTTTCAGGAAAAGGAAAGAAAAAGTCTTCTTAATAATATTCAGTCATTGTTTGGATGCTTCAGATTAAAGACCATCAGATATCCTACAGTCTAAACCTCTTATGTTTCACTATTGCTCTTGAAAATCATAGCAACCAAACAGAGAAGTGTGACTACAGTAACATACCATGTGCTCATCACAGGTACAAGGAAACCTTCCCTGAACAACTGTCACCCACATTTTCATTCTGCCACTCCTCTGTGGTAAAAAAATCCCAAACAATAATTTCAACTGCATTCTTCAAATAGAGCTACACTGTATATCACCATAATTGCCTAATTAACCTGATTTTGATAGACATGAAGTAAACAAATCTTATCTTAAATAAATCTTTACCTTCTAAAAAAACCTCAAACCACAACAATTTACATATGCTTGAAGACACCTCTATATACAGACTCCTTAGGAGTTACTCCACTATTCCGTATCACAAAGGAAAATGAGTTCCACAAGTCACGCTCAAAGCTTGTGAAGCACACAGGGATTTTATCTCTTTAACAGAGGGTCTCAGTCAGACAAATGTACTGAAGATATGTAAAGAAATATGTTTCAAAGAACTTTTGGGAAACAGAGTGATTACTGAAAGGATTAGACACTTTGTAAATCTATGCTTTGTGCTGCATTCTGCTATCATTCTGCTATAACACATACTACACCATAAAAATCAAAAACAATAAAGAAAAAGCAACAAAGCCTACAATTAACAGAGATGTTCAGTGACTGAACACCAGAATGTCCTTTTCCCCCTCAGTTTTGAAGAAAAATAAATTTTCATGCATATCATGCAGTTCATTGCTATGTCTAAGTGCATAAGCAAACACAGTTCAGCTTCTGGGATGGAGGTAAGGTTTGGGTGGGGTTTTTTTGGTTTTGTTTTGGTTTTTCTTATACACTTAATAGAGAAGAACTGTCACAGGATTGTTACTACCAACCCAGTGTTAAAGCTAGTAAGATATTCCCTTGTGTCAACTTTTACCTTTAGCCAAGAAACTACAACCAAGAGTTGTATACATAACACTGTATGTAAATGCAGCGCAAGGAAATTCCTTCATTCTTTCTTACACTATGTGCATGTAACACAGCATAATCTAGAGATCACCAATTAATGAGACTCACACAATTTGTGAGATAAAAGGCTAATGTTTATCTTGTGATGTAGTATGATGTGTTTGCTTCCTACTTTCACTCTTTAATCTGTAAAAAAATGCAGCGCAGTATGATTCTTGGATTGCACCTCAGTCTGTCTGCGTCAGTACTCTAACGGTACTTAATACGCTTTTCCACTTAATGTCAGATATGTGCTGAAGCACTCAGCTGAACTGGGGCCAACATACAATAATCAATAACAGGGCTTCTCATCACCACAGTCCATTAATAAAAGAGTACCAAAGTAGAATGGTAAGTATATTACCCTGCTGCTGTGCGTTATTAGCAGATTTGGGTCACAGGAAAGAGTCTTAGAAAAAGAAACAGAATAAACACGGCTATAGCCTAGACACAGATCAGAGGAGAAAACACCACAGGCCACCTGCCAGAAAGTATTACTTCTAACAGTTTGCCATTCAAGCTAAATTTCCATGGCATGGCCATTCTAGTAACTATTTCTTCAACATGCTCTTGTTATGACCACACCATTAAATAAACAGGTAAATGTAAGAAGACTTGTTTTTTTAAGCACAGAGTAGCTATTAATGAGGCTTGATTCTAACGTAGTGAAAAAGATGTAGCTGACGTCTCCAATATTCTTAGGGAGGATAGAACTCCAACAGTAAATTTGGAAACTGTGCTGATGGCTCCTGAATTAAGAATGTAGAATGGAATTTTTAGAAGACCCTGAAAGCTAGATATCCAATTAAAAAGAAACACTGCAATACCCCAGTAATAACCTTTTGTATAAGAAAACCCCACACTCAAAAAGAGTTAAGACTGCAGTTGGAGATTTTAATGCCACCTAATACTGCTTAAAGAAAACATTTCTAAAGTCCATCCACGTCAGCCAAGTCAATGAATGCTTTAAGTGTGACTTTTAGAGAAAACAAACATATTTCCACTGTTAAAAAAGAATTAATACTACTTATAATTAAATTTAATAGATGAAAGACTCTAGTAAATTTTGTTTAAAGTGTTGTCCTAGGTTTAACAGTAATTTCTCACAAGATCCTTTTTCAGAAAGGCAGAAATATGACAGAACAACAGAGTGTGCCTAATTTATTCCAATTCACAGAGTAATGCATTTCTATTCACACAGTGATGCATTCTGGTTTCCAACAAGAGAATCCAATCTACTTGATGTGTAGTAGAGTTGAAACAAAAAACACAGGAGCAGAAAACTGACATTGTCTATTTCGCTAAATACAGAAGTACTTTAAAAAGGCTTTTCTCTGTTCTTAAACAGTGTTAGTCTTTATTTGTCAGAACACATATTATGACAGTAGATCTAAACTACTCACAAGAAATACCAATATTCAGCCGTACCACTCCTAAGTTTGACAACTATAGTTTAGTGTGTTATACACTTACACCTTGGAAAGCTCTTACTCTGTGACATCTGTGAGGTTGTCACTGAGATCCTTAGTTTTGCTTCTTATGAGATGTTAAGACATACCTGCTTGTTGTGATGTGTACAGACTTATCAGTATCATATTAAAAAAAATAAACAAAAAATAGTGGCTAACTTTGAACTGCAACAAGCTGACAGAGAAGCCCAATCTAGATTAAGTTCTGCCTGTGCAATACTCTAAAGTCTTTAGTAATAATAGCAGAAACTTGACACAGCAAATGAAGCCAGTAAAACTCTTGTGAAGAATGTTGGTAACATGGATTTTCAACAGGACTTTAGGTTCTAGATGCTTAGGTGCTTTTGCACATTCTTCCTCTAACTGTTTACCACATAGAAAATAGTATGGTTTTTAATAACTGTTCACTAAAACTTGACAGGCCCATATAACTGAATTAGCTTTCTGTCACCCCATCTACTCTGAAGTTCAGTATAATATAGCTCCAAACTGCCTATATAATGCTCTTCAAAGTTATCCAATGAGTTATTTCTGTCCTTTTTGCATGCCGAAAATAACAATATATTTCTAGGACTTAATCTACTCTAGTGACAGGTAAAAGCAGTCCTTCACTATACACAGATGGAAGATGGCACTTCTTAGAGCACAAAATCTGCATTGTTGGTATTTTACAATCTCGCTCTTCACGTCCACGTGTGATGTTAGCACTAAGCAATTTACAGCTTCCTAAACTATTAGTGTACACCTCTACATGTTTAAGACCCTGAAAGACAACATCATTTTGATAAAAAAGACCTAAAAATGAACAGAGATGGAATCTTCATTGTGGAATTAACTCATTCCCACAAAAGAAAACATGTCTTTGTCAATGTCAGTGAATTCAAGTCAGGATTTACACCTCCTATTTCTGCATATGCCTATTGTAAAAGCAGATTTGCTGGATCGTTATGCAGAAGATGAACAGTGGAAGTAATGTTTCTTTCTAAACGGTGTTCCTAGGTCTCTATTTTTTTTATGACATTGTCAGATTAAATACGAGGACTCAAGGAAAGCAATTCTAAGGAAAGACATTGCCTTATTTACTTATTCATTTCTTAAGTATTATAGTTTTCTCCTGTGCTGGAAGCTAGAAGCCAATTTCTATATAAAATAAGATAAATGTTTGCCATTTAACTACACTATCATAATTTGCTCATTAGATCAATGTGCATTCAAACCAATTTCATTCTTAAGTAAACTCAACTCAGCCCCAATAACATACCATTTACAAGCAATCCACCCAGAATATCTTGCAATTAGAATACTAAGCTTGCTTGATCTTAAACTATCCTATCTTGGGTCACAGAAGTGACTGAGGCACTGAAATTCACCTTGAATATTACTACATTACTGGCCCTTTTCATGACCTGACATTTTAACAGTACAATCTAAATGCTATCAGTAAGTATTAGTGAAAGTGTATCCTTGATCTGCACTTATTTTAGTTCACTAAAGGTCCCATTTGTTTTTATTGAGGTTAATGGATCTGTGAATACAGATCCATTAACCTCAGAATTTTTAAATGTTAAATCAGCAGCTTTAAATAAATGTTAACATGAGGCAGCAATTACTGATACCATAATACCAACTGGAGGGCAAAGTTTGGAGCAGCGACTCCTGAGAATACATTAAACAACTCAAACTCCTTTAATAGTAAGATTTTTTAAAAAGAACCAAACCAAAAAAAACCACCCCAAAACAAAACCAAAATAAAGCTGAATATTCTCTGCAGCTACAAGCAATAAAAGCGTATTTCCTTGAGCAAAAAAATAGAACCATGCAGCATTTCAGCATTGAACTGAAGGCTTACATATCTGCTAATTCATCTGTTATTTTGCTTTGAAGAACTGTCTTATATTAAAACCTGCATCTGCAAAGTGATGATTTACACACCCTGTGGGTATTATTACTTTCAAAATTAACATGTCACAACCAGCACTTATGAAAGAAAGTTGGTTATCCCCCAAATGGTGATTATGTAGTGTTTGAATAGCTTGACATTCAGAATCTGAGTTTACTGTAGACCAGATATTAATATCCATGGCAATTGCTACAGGGAAGAACTGCTCTCAAGGAAGTCAGTGGGAGCTTTATCATTAGTGAGAACAGTGTTGTGCAGCTAAGTTAGTGGTAAGACAGATTCTTGAATAGTGATCTCGGAGCATCCCATCAGAGATTCCCCCTGCCCTCGGCTACAAGAGAGAAGGGAGTTGCCATAAAATACACACTTATGATTAGATGAAGATATCTTAAATTTAATGACAAGGTACTCTTTCAAGGAATACACCTGTTTCTGAGTCACAAGAATTTTTATCTTTTTTTCTACTACCAGGCTGTGTTGACTTGATAACAAACCCAAAGAGATTAATGGCTTTTCCTAGATACATATATTGAGTCAATAGTTTATTTCAGATCAGATTTGTGCAACCTACTGAATTGCAGTTATAAGCACCATAGTCAAAGGGCCACAGCCACAGTAGTAGATGTGCAGAGTATCTCCAGTCCTCATGAAAAAGGACAAGCACATACGCAAGCAGTGTAAGTTCAAGCTATAGTATGTGGGGAGTGCATACAATGCCACCAAGCAGACACTTGAAGAATCATGAATATAACTGCCCTTTATAGACAGACTAAATCTGTATTTACAATTATTGCAACTGCTAAAAAAGTGCATGTTTTTTAAAATGCTGGTTCCATCCAAACTGTCATGCCTTAGGAAAAGGAAACACAGTGAGCTCTGATGTTTACTCATTCTAACTTTACGGGACACCTGTTCATCCACCTGCTGCCAGAATTGACAGTAGACTGGAAAAAGGCTCTTCTAGATTCTTGCCTGCCTGAAATTCCAAGTACTGTAAGTCAAGACTGTTTTAATTCCACTCTATTTCTTACGCTGCTAACACTTGTCACCTCAGGGATAATAGTATCTGCAGAGCTTAGGACAGGGTTTCTCCTACTCCATTTTAAATAAAGCAACCTCAATTTCAATATTAAATGGACGTACAGCATAAAAAAAATACAATATACCTTAAACAGTTTCTCAGACGTTACTGTCAGTGAGATGCTCACAACTTAGTATTCAATAACAAAGACAGTTAATACAATAGCTAATATAAAGAGCATAATTTGGTTAACCTTTAAGACAAATACATCAACAGGCCAAAACAAATGTTTACCAGGTTAATGTACTTTCATAAATGACAAACAGTTCCAAACATAAAAAGGAAGAGTAAAGAGAAATTAATTGTTAACAAGTGGCATCTCCACACTCTTCTATATCTAGCACAATCACCAACCTGCCTTCCACCATCATCTATCAGCATGCAGGACTACCACTTCAGGTTGAGTTTGCTCTTTTTCCTGAAGAAAGGGAGAGTGGGACCTGTGCATGTTCAGAGGAGGAGAACGTTTCCAGGCAAATTCCTGTGATGAAAACCTGTATATGGTCTCACAGATTTCTGCTGGACCCTCTGCCATAGATTTAATTCAGTCTACGCAGCAAGTGTTCTGACTCATGCCAGATTTCCATCATTTCACATACCAGTCAATCAGGCCAACAGTATTTTGCATTATATCATCAGTTCTTAAGATTGGTTTCTTCTAGTGACTTACCCTTTCAAAGCTTCCCAATAGACTGTTTTCTCTCACAGTGACAACTTTCGATTTTATTATCAAACAATGTCAGGGATGGGACTGGTCTGATAAAAATGGTACACAATCCACCTGACATCATTGCACAACAATATCTCATATGAGGAAAAGGAACTTAATTAATTTTGTGAGCTTCCTGTTCCACAACACACATGTAGCTAAGCAAACAGTACAAACACAGAATAAAAACACTTGTTAGCTCAGTATATATCCTTTGAAGCAAACATGGGCCAGAACCTATAATGAACACAATGAAGTAATTGAAAGATACACAGTAAGCCTCCTTTGCACTGTAATCTTAGAGAGATCAGGCACAGGAATAGTACTTTCCTGAGAATATGGGCTGTTTTCTGCTAGAAGCTCAGAGGCCAACTCACTACAGAGGAATAAGCAGGAGAGAAATATATTTGCTGGTTTTCAATCTTCTCCATTAGCTGGCCACAGAGGAGAACCTTTCCAATTTTCACTATTTATGAAACAAGGTCTGCATACTAACCAAATACTTCCATATTGGAGGAAAGCATCAACTGAATAAGTTTTTTCTCCCTTATGGTGAAAAACAAAAAAACAACAAAAAAATCCCAGCCCACAACACAACTCTGTTGGTTACATGCTAACAGTCTAGTACATGGACATTGACTGCATGTGTCTGGGAGACTGCACAATTACAACATCATATATACCATTGCTGCCTTATCAGCCTCTCAAGTCTCAGTAAAATCCCCAGAATTTTATATTTGAAACCATGACTAGTAATAATAAAAAATGAAGTTACAACCTTTTAATCTTAATAAAGCCTCATTAAATCAAGACAGTATTTATCAGATAGGACCATTCCCCCAAACAGCAAAATCTACAGCTCAACTCAATGTTCATGATTGAATTAGCAACTTGACTACGTAAAGTTGTTGGCCGACACTTCTCTTTGTCTGTTCCCTCAAGGTGCATGCTGTGCTATCACATGACTCCATACCATTAATTCCTAACCCCAACAGAACATTTGTTTACTTTACCAAACAAGGCAACAGCTACGAAATAAATATGCAGATTGCAGAATAATACTTCCAAGATGTAGCTCTTTTCATACTGAAATAAGTAGTCAAAAAGACACATTTCATTAGTGTCTCTAACCTACAAGCTTCAGATGCACACGCACATTTTATTATACAGCCAGCTAACAGCTAATGAAAATTGCATGATCTGGCAGTATGCCTAGGTGGCCAAGAAGGCCAACAGCATCCTCGCTTGTATTAGAAATAGTGTGGCCAGCAGGACCAGGGCAGTGATTGTCCCTCTGTACTTAGCACTGGTGAAGGCGCTTCTCCAATACTGGGTTCAGTGTTGGGCCCCTCACTCCAAGGAGGACATTGAGGGGCTTGAGTGTGCCCAAAGAAGGGCAATGAAGCTGGTAAAGGGACTAGAGAACAAGTTTTATGAGTCACTGAGGGAACTAGGATTGTTTAGTCTGGAGAAAAGGAGATTCAGGGAAACCTCACTCTCTACAACTACCTGAAAGGAGACTGTAGCAAGGTGAGGGTTGGTCTCTTCTCCCAAGGAACAAGCAGTAAGACAAGAGCAAATGGCCTCAAGTTGCACCAGGTGAGGTTTAAATTGAGTATCAGGAAAAATTTCTTCACCATAAGGGTTGTCAATCCCTGGAACAGGCTGCCCAAGGAAGTGGTGAAGTCATCATCCCTGGAGGAATTTAAAAGGCTTACAGATGTGGCGCTGAGGGACATGGTTTGTGGTAGACTTGGCAGTACTGAGTTAATGGTTGGACTCAATGATCTTAAAAGTCTTTTCCAACCTAAACCATTCTGTAAGTGTCACTATGAGAAAGAAACAAATTCACAAATCACTCACACTTTCTGCATAAGAACACATCCTTAACCAAAGCTTCACACAGAAGAACCAACACAGACAAGTTATGTTTATGCTTGCATCCTTAAAAGGATAACATAATCAGTCTGCAGTCCTCAGAAAGCAGAGAAAGTCTACAGAGTAATTTCAGAACATTTTATTTAGGTAACCCTTTTTCAGAATAAACACTGAAACATCTTCACTCACTTCAACACAGATTTGTGACTAATACTGACATAAAATTATGACTGATATAGTATCTTCCCAACATGGTGTTTGAACATATATTTAAATACCCATTTGGCAAAGATTGAAACTGGAGCCACTCTGAGTTAACACTACTTATCATCAAACTATCTACAAATTGGCATATTGGAGTGATCTATATATTGAAACCACACAAAATAGTAAGCTGAATATACTTAATGTCAAACCAGTGCCTGCTACACATAATGGAGAAAGCAGTTAAAAGGAAAAGAAAAAAGTCTGTATGCAGGAAATTACTTCAGTCCCCGTCGTATCTCCTTCCCAGTCCCAGAACAGAAAGTAACACTTCCGTGATAATGAACAAACCAAGTAAATCAAACCTAACAAAAAACCACTTGCTGTTCAACATTATCTGTAATTAAAGTTAAACTGGAATGGGAGTATGTTCCTTCACACAGCTCCCAGTTATTTCCATCCACCCCAATTAACTAAAGCACAGTGCTAAAGTTTTTCTGTGACTGGGGATCTTCACACTGATAAACAGAAGTCCTAATTATATAGGATGCTATAACATAGGTGCAGTTGCTACCTAGCCCTTTGACATAATTTGAAAGAAACTCATCTTACAGAAAAAAAAAAAGGGAGAGATGCTCTGAAGTTACCTTTCACACCATTCAACATCACTATGACACAACATTAAATATAATCTGTTTGTTATTCAGTACCTACTGTATGTCATATGATTAGTTGCAGAGTAAAGGGAAATTGTGTTCCATGATACCGCTGCACACCTCTCTTTTTCCTAACAAAGGGCGCAGAATAAAACAGTGTCCTGAACAAGTTTCACAGTCAGCTAGCATACTACTGCTATTTTACCCTCTTGAAAGTAGAGTGGATGTCCAGGAAAGCCAACATCCACTCATTCAGTAAGGTCATCTTTACATTAGCTTTCAGGAGGTATTTATGTGTATTGAAGCACACCCAGTATCTGCTGCATTAAAAGAGGTCTTGAGGAATACAGTGGATGGCAAGTAGGAGAGGTTGGAGATAGTATTCCCGTATCAATAATAATAAAGACAGGAGAGAGTATGAACACTGTGCTAAGTAAGCCCCTTGAACAATCTGCACCTCCAGAAGACAGAAGTTAACTTGGGAAAGGGACTTTTAAAGCAGGCTCATCTTTGAGATGGCGTTTTCCCAGAAAAGATTACAGTATGATTTTCACTGTGCACGCTTGGTGAGGATACTATTGTGAAAGGTATGTCCATGCTGAAAACTTAGGGCAAACAATGGCAAATAAAGACTATTTATCTATCAGAAAGGAAGAATATAGTGATTACAGTTCCCTAACAACCTGGATCATGAAGTACTGAGTTTATTAAACTTGCAGAGGGACTGAAATGGAAAGCGATTGCAAATCCTCTGACAAAAACCCAAGCAAGAGACCTGAAGAAGTCGTTAGCCACTGCAGGTGTACCGAATGGAACACCTACATGCAAAGCACACGTGTATGACCTGTTATGATGGCACCTGTAACCTAGGATTTTAGAGCAGATAAAGCAGTTAGCAGTTTGGCCACTGTCTCAAAGACTGCTGGTGTGGTGCGTGTGCCTAGTTGGAGGTGATGTTTTATTCTTCTTCTCAGATTATACATAATCAGGCAGCGCTCTTCAGGTAAAACACAATGACACTTAAGATATCACAGAGCATCTGACACCTGATCCCCTAAGTGAAGAAGTCAACTTATAGCCTCTGCACACGCAGTATTCCACGTCTCTCCTGCAGAATGCTGGTGGTCATACCTGCTTCAGATGTGGAGAAAAGTCCTATGCTTATTTTAACAACAAGCAGTAGGATTTAACAGATGGAAGACTGAAAAATACTGGCACTGCCAAAATCCACTTTGTAGAGCTCCCTGTGTTTGCTTGTATCCTGAGCAAACATTTTTAATGTAATTGATTTTTTGGTCCACTTTTCCACTAACAATTCATATAATCAAGCCACACAGAGCTAGGAATGTGAAGAATACAGTTGTTGTGCTTTTTTTTTGCTGAAGATACATCAGGTTTGCAGCTTCAAGTAAAGAAATCCTCAGTCTTGCAGAAAGTTTTCAATAGATTATATGAATCTGTCTACTATAATACATATTGAGGAAAACATGGGCAAGAAATTACAAAAGTCAGACTTTCAAATATTAAACAAAAAATTGGAAGCATGAAATAAAATGTCAAAATGAGAACTTAAAACTACAACGCAATCCCAGCATAAAATAAATATTTTTCAGAGCAGTCGTCTTTTTACTTGTAGCAACAGAGTAACAAAAAGTTATCTTCATTTACAGGTAATCACAAGTTTATGATTATTTTCTAAAGAGTTATACCATAGCTTGCTCTGAATCTCCTTTGTATACTGGGACCAGCAACTTAAAATTGACTGAGCTTTCATTTTTCAGAGGGACCATGAACGGAAGAAACAAAAGCCCTGCTGCTCAAAGCTTTCAGGCAAGTAGCATCAGCTCTCCTGTATCACTTCACTACAGATGACAGATAGTTCAATAAGCCACAGGCTCTTTATGACCAAGTTCAGCTATTTCAGGTTGCAGGTACACCAGAAAAATCAGAGTGCTCCCATCCACCACTGTCTCATCTCAACACCTTTGATCCCAAGAGAGCCTAGGAGAGGCCTATTTTACCATCTCCAAGAAAATGTAGCCACAAACAGCTTTTCAAGCTCTGTGAACTGTAACAGCAAAGCTCTTGTAATGGAGGCTCTTGAAGGAGCTTCCCCATCTCCAGTAGGTCATTTTCAGGTACTGTTCTTAGCTCTCAAATGCAGAGTCTTGCGCTCTCCGGTGATGTGAGGAATAGGTGTACATTTACATGGAATACAGGGAGGCTAGCTGGAGTAAGTTTATGCAACAGTATAGACCCTTTTTATAATATATATGCATGTTTCCTGATATCAATGTTACCCAGATTATGCACACACATGCATATAAACATATGCATATACTATCACACACAATATATATACATAGTATTTACTAGCTTTACTCATGACATGTTATAAAATTCTTTCTTTTGCATGATAAAATCAATAGTTGGTATAGACTGAGTCAGGCTTTATTACAAAAATCAGACCTATAAGTATATGTAAATAGATATATTTTTAAAGTTTCTGATAACATTGAGGATTAGGAATTAAAGGCATATGAGTCTAAACTTAATGAGAAAAGAAAGCACAGAAACGGTTTCCATTTAAGAAAGGAAAGAAAGAAAAGCTTTATTGGGAATTTTTCACTGCAACCATTTTTTTCCAGTCCATATGTAAAGCACCTAGTCTTTTCAATTCTAGACATACATCTAATAAAACCATTCAGCTGTGATGCTTTAATTCATAGACCTAGACACATCTGGTAAATGTGGTGCTCCATTGCAACTTAATAGGTAATTGGTAGAAAGGATGTTCTCTACTTTCTTTCTCTGATAACGTTAAACATGTATTGACAGGATGCCTCTCTGTGCTGCTCAGCATTTGGCACTTAGGAGAAGTTCAATTAACCAACATTTCATCTGTCTGTCCACATAAGATACGGCTTTACTTTCCTGTGGCTAATTGCTAAGCCAGGGTACTTACTCACTCTGCAAGTCTAAAGCCTGGCTGTTCACCTGGGAGCATTAAGTATGTATGCTGCTGTAAAGAGCTGGCAGAGATAACCTGAATAACATTTCACACCAGCTTCTTGTCCTCTCCCTCTGGAAGTTTTTGTCCACACAGGCTAGAACAAGGAGTGTGCCTAATTTACAGGACTCCCTGCACATCTGCACTTAATGAAGTTAACACATCGTACTTAATCCTGAAAGCATGTGGGTACTGTATTTCCTAACATGAATTAGATTTAGAAACATTCATGTTTTCTATATGGATAAAAGCTGATTCACACTTGTAAGCCAATTAAAATGTTGTCTCAGTGCTCAGAGGTTAACGTGGTTGGGAGCTTAGAAGTGGATACTTCAGTAGAAATAATGAGTGGATGGCAGACAAAATTAACAAATTATCTTAATCTGTCTTTGTTTACAAATATACAATCCCTGCAGATGGTTTTGAACAGAAAGGGGTTTTAGTACCATAATTCAAGCATACATAAAGTGATTATCAGCCAAAACTTTAATCAGCAGTTTCTTCTTGGACAATTCCCTGCATGTCATTGTTCCTGCAGAGAGTAAATTATTCTCTGAAGAGCTCCATTTATATTGCTCTCTGTATACTTTTCCTCAGAGCTCCAAAATATAGCTAAAAACTAATTTTTCAATCACATTCAAGCTAAGTTTTACATTTTCTCCAATGTATTGTTTTGCTTGACAAAGGAGCAGGAGCGGTTTTCTAGTTTCAAATTTAGTTTAGCTGACTTACATGATAAACAGCATCCTCCTTAGAGTACTAGCATCTGAGAACAACTGATTAAATATGGTTCTTCATTTCTACTTGAGATGGACTCCATAAGTGTTCCTAGCAATGTATCTCTGGATGAAAAGCAATCCTGAAAACTCCAGTAAGATGACTTCCCAAAGTTCAGAAATCAGGGGAGAAACAGATGAAATCCACCATTTTCTTATTAATGAAAATAACAATGGTGCTACTGTATTGCTTGAATTAAAGGGTTTGTAATATTTCAGACTGCATTGGCTTCGATTATAGAAGCCACCAGAGTTTTCAAGGATGAGAGTTTGCTGACCCTTGGTCAAATGTGATTTCAGGAGCTATAGTGAGTACTGTTTACTAGATTGTCTAGAATCATCCTAAAAAAAAACCCCAAACCCTAGAAGGATACCTTCACTGCTCCTTTAAAAGTACGTAGCTAAAATAAATCAGGCAACCTTAACCCAGACGTGACAAAAACCACAAAGAGGACAATGCTACTCTGTATATTACCAAATACAGCAACTGAACTATGCTCTTAAGGAACATACAGTAAAAAAATACTCTCTGTCCCTGCAAATATAAACTTCAAATAACTTCTTAGCTTAAAGAACAAAAAACTCCACTATGTATTTTGAAATTTAAGTTTGTAGATAAAGTTAATGTGGAAGAAGGTTCACCTCAACCTTCACTATACCTTAAAACGTAACTTTTCAAGGGAAGAAAACAGAAAATAAAGTACAGCTTTACAGGTGCATTTAGGTTATAAGTACACACCATTTCCCTTCAGAAAACCTGCATCAAGACTGAACCACTATTGCTGGTTATGATTAGAGAAATTACATAGAAGCGAGTGAAATCCTTGGAACATAACACATTTATCATCTCTTTTGGGAGAAAGAAAGAGAGAAAATGGTACCATTTAATCTTGACTGCAGACTTCCCTACTCCAAAATTTTCTCATTTCACTGAAGTACCTGTTGCTTGAAGCAACCTTGTCATTATGCCTTAACAACTTCTATCTGGTTAACAAAGGGAAATCATTTTAATATATTTGTGTCTTAGCTATCAAGGAGAGTACTACATAGCATAAATAATTATTTAGCATGAAAACTATTTTGTGAACAAGTGACATACCCTTCTTTAAAGAAAAATTTTACAAATTTTATCAGCATTTCCTCGTCATAGAAACAATCCCATTCACTTCTACAGAAATAGCAGGAGTGAGTTACACATGGGTTTTTTTCACTGCCTCTAGCCATTAAAACGAGTCAATTCTGTCACAGTTCAGTATCACTGAAATATTAGCGCATGTCTCCAGTACTTTCATCAGGTTGAATGATACAACTTTCAACTTTTAAGAAATAATTGTAGAGGTTAAGATTACTTTCATTTATGTTTCATTTGCATTTAATACAAGCACACACAAAAAAAATCAGTACAAGTTGAAATAATTGTTAAACATTCAGCGCATTTGCTTAAATTCCAGGCACCTGAAGCACAGGTGGTAACTGAAGGAGAACATACCAAACCCTGTAGTCCCAGATCCCCTGTCACCATTTTAGTAATTTTTTTTATTTTAGTCTCTGAAATCTTCTACTACCCCTAGAAATAATAACATTGAAATTGATACCAAGTTAACTCTACAAAATTACAGTAGCTACCTACTAATAGTGTCTTTGTAAGTGCACTATTTCCCTTTAGACTATATTCTAGCAAAAACATGAATTAAGTTGTACATATTTCATTATTTGCTGTGTCTTAAAACAAGACTATATTAGTTTAATTGATTATCCACACATGCACTTGGCATATAAATTTGTTCTGAGCTCTGTTGGGGAGATGCATTTGAGGCTTTGTTTTGTGATTCGCACAACTATAGAACTGCCTAGAATCAAGGCTACTAAACCAGATTTTTTAGTTTAGGAAAAAGGTATCAGAATAACCATACAGAGTAGGCTAATAATCTCAAAACTCTGGTGCATAGTTTGGCCACCCTTGGAGCAAGAAGAATACTTAATCTCACAAGATTGCCACCTCCCATTTCAATACCTCAGTATATCCTCCACCTGAGTAGAATGACAATGAACAGGAGAAACACCAATTAACCAAATTCTGCTACTTAATTAGAATCCAACCAGTTGCATGATAATAAAAAACCCCACATGCTTGAGATCATATCATTCCAGACATTTAATAAGAATAATTTAGTTATTGGAAAATGGCTTTTACTTGCTCAGCTCTATTAATACACCTAAGCATATTTTCATTTTAAAAGTCACTATCCAAAACCAGTATCAAGACAACTCAGCTGCAGAATCCAGCTCCAGTGCAGAGATGTATTAGACAGATCATGATAGGAAAAATGTATCATTAGATTAATTAGGCAATTATCAGAATCCACAGCTGCTCTCTTTGACAACTGATTCAGTGGTTCTGAATTAATGAGAGATACTTGCTACACACAGAAGTTTATAGAAACACTAATTTCTTTGATGTTTGTCATGAAAGCTAATAAAAAAGGGGACTGTACACTCAAACTAAGCTGCTATTCAAGAAGTATGATCAAAAGGTAGTTCTTATATCCATGCTTCTCTAACTTACATACTGCAGTCAATAATGAATTGAGAATGCTTATGATGTCCATTTACTTGAACAGTATTTTTTTTAAGCTTTACTGAAGACAGGATTGGGCCC
The DNA here is from genome assembly GCA_033124195.1 of Coracias cyanogaster. Classification (NCBI taxonomy): domain Eukaryota; kingdom Metazoa; phylum Chordata; class Aves; order Coraciiformes; family Coraciidae; genus Coracias; species Coracias cyanogaster. The sequence goes on along the minus strand of JAVSBS010004065.1, from coordinate 5,419 downwards.
AATTCAGGTTTTCTAGCCAGTATACCCTATAAAACAGGTGTTGGTTCAGTAGTTCATTAACAAATATCTAAAAGAGAGTAATGAATTGTGAGACCCTGACCCTCACAGCAGTCAGATACAAGCTGAGATACAGCTAGGTCATCACCTGTTCAGTGATCCTACTCAACCATTACCAGTTGAGTTAGGAGACAAAAGTCTTATAACTAGGGGAATGCAGCTGCTTACCCAAATCATACTTCTTGATGTCAAAAATAATCTTGTAAAGCAAAGAAATAGAACAGGATCTCTGCTATTTATGCCCTTTTAGAATAATCCTTCAATTTATTCTCTCTAGGGCAGAGAAACTCATGACTGGCTTAAGGAACAGTCTGCTCGCCCACACAGAAACATCCAGGGCCTATTCCTGGGGCAGCAGGCAGTTTTCCAAGCACACAGCGCCCAAATCCTGCTCACATCACCCTCCTCCTGTTCACTCTTGCACCCCTGGAGATCACTTGGGATATGCAAGGCTGCAGCTGCAACTGAACAGAGCAGCTTCTTCCTAAATGGAGTTGTCTCCCTCTCCACCTTAGTACCGTTGCAAAGCATTGAACTGGCTGTGCACCAGCATGTTATTTTTATTTATCAGTCATCGCTGCAGGTAATATTTGAATGGGAATATAAATCACTACGGAGATGGTCCAATGACAAGTCATACTTTATGTATAATATGCAGAACACATGGAATATCCAAAACAGAATATCTGAAGGGTTAAAATTAGGTCATTAAACACAAGATCAAAGCACTTGTCTATAGAAAACTGTTAATCCTGACACAAACGCTTAACAAAAATACAAAACCCGAGTATTTTAGCAGTACAGCTTTGTTTCAGTCATTTATATATTCTTATATAAAAGCTTCAGTGAAACTTCTACTGAAATACTTGACTTCACCTGAAATATATTTGTAAAGTTTTATTCAATTTCAGTTGGAGCTTTTTATCCCAACTCAAGGTAATTTCCTTTTTCTTATCTCCTTGCATTGAGATAAAAATACAATCAATTTTTCAATCAGTAAAGGTATCCCCAAAAAAACCCCAAAACAAAACCTGCAGCCCATTACTAGAGGTTGCTTTCATGTTAATTTTAAAATAAACATCTAAATACAACTTCCAATACTTATCTTTTATTTTTCATTAGGTGGGACTGATACAAGGGTAAGGACCTTCCTCTCTAGTGCTCAGATAATCAACTATACACAAAACCACACCCTAGTCGATATTAATATGTTAATGAAGGATGAACACAAAAGTAACACAGATGGTAAAGAGGACAGTTGGGTTGACTAATGGCCAAACAAGGAAAATGAAATATGTTATAGTGAGAAGTCCTTGCCTTGGGAGAACTCAAAAGCTATTTATTAATTTCTTTTACACAGCTCTGCTGCTAGGCAGAGCCTTTGCAAGCTCTCAGCTTTAGTCAGCATTTTACATAATCTCCTTACTTAAAGCTACACAAGCCTCTCTAGCAAATTCTGAAAGCTGCTTTTAGATCTTGTACAAACAGCACCACTCTCCTGGATGCACAAATTTCTTCTCTGGGAGAAATGATCCAACTTTCTTGGCCAAATCCCTGCTGAATGTTGTGGATATTCATGAAGGATAAATACAGCACATAAAGGAGAAAGCAAATTTGCTTTTCCAGTCAGCAGGCAAAATTGCTCAAATACCGCTAACAGAAGGCGCTAGGGCAGGGAGGAGGGGATACATTTCCTCAGATATGCGAGCTTCCAAGGCAAAGGCTTCACAGGACAGTTTGCATATCACTTGGTAATACCAACAGAAAATAGGGAGTGATTCCATACTAAAAGTTGTTACCCAGTTTGATTGAATGCTCCTCCTGAACGTGATGTTCAAAAAGCATCACTCAAGACCAACCAAACAAAAGAAACTCCAAGAACAATAAACACCTTCTAGGGAATATAATTTGTAACACTTGTAACAAGACCTAGGCATTAGCTATTGTTCTTTCAATTGATATAAATATTTAAATTTCTACACATGTAAATTGCCACATGGTACTCTAGACAGGAGAGCCTTTCTTTGCAGCTACATCTTGACAAGACAGATCTTATGTTCCATGAGTTTTTTTAACCCTTAGCCTTAGTGTTAATATCACAGAAACAACTATATGCTGCAGTATTCACTTTTTTCGTCTGCATCTTTCTGCATGTTTTGCCTCTATATAGGTCTGTTAGAAGACAGTAAAAGCTCGCATGACGAGCTGTAAGTATCCCTTAAAAATTATCATGTACAAAGACACATGATTTACCTGACCTTATGCAAACCCTAAACATACCAGGAAAGGAAAGACAACACCAAGGAGCAGGATCAGAGGCAGTGTGCTCTCTATGTGCAGACAAAACAAGCATCCCACTGGTTCTTGGAATGAGCACTGCTCTGAATAGGGAACCATGCTCTACGTGCTCCATAGTTCAGCATGCCAAAAAAAAAAAAAGGCAGTGTGTGTGACTCTTCACTCAGCTCCTGCTCCCATTTAGGCCACACCAGCTCATGCCTGATGAATGCTGGCAGCATGGCCTTGCAGGACAGCTGGCCAGAAAGAGCTAATGCACCATTGCACAGCTATGATCACATGCAAACTGCTGTCTCCTGCAGCCATCATCTTGTCTGGCAGTTTTGTCAGAATATGCTAATTTATGGAAATAGCACAGACCAAGCCTCCAAGCTAGAAGGTATAAAATACTGGTTTACCCAAAAGGCTTATCCAACAGCAGCTGGAATGAGGCTTTTGTGGTGCCCTGTGTGATACAGGGGATGCCTGCACCCTGATGGAGGAGGAAGGATGATCACTCTCACCATTGGCTAAGTAACTAATTTCTTTGTGTCATGAATGCACAAATTAAGAGTTATGCATTACCAATTATGAAACCTTATAACTTGAGTGGTAAATAACTGAATTCACATGATAGTATAGGAAAAAGTCCCAGTTTGTCATGTTTATTCATTGTATTTCTTAATGAAATAGATTAATATAAAGTTTAAATCACAGAGTACATTGTCCTGTAAATCTGAGAGATCCAAATGGACCATGACAGCAGGTGGGTGGGACTATGGTTTCATACTTTTAGTACACAGAGAAACTACAGCGTTCCCAGTCTTTCCTCTGAAGAAGCCTCACTACTTTGCCTGCTTATTTTCCCCCTCCTTTTTCTACCTTTCTACATTGAACCTACCTGTTTGGCTTTAATCTCTCTTCACCTGTAGCAGGTAATCTCTAGGTTCTACCAACCATGTCATGCGACAGATTTTCTCTTTCTAGGGCAGGGCTGTTTCCACTGAAGAACCCAAGCTACAGGGAGACCTTAATGCCTTGGGCTTCATTTTACATCTGGTCTTTAGAGATGCCCAGCTCACTAGCAAGGCACATGTTGTCATTTTCTACTGTGGCAATTGCCCTTCTTCATAATTTGCATTTCCCATGTGGCTTGCAACCTTCATAAGAGAATAACTTAATAATTGTTTGTTCAGTTACCTTCTACTGGCTTCTTAGTTTTTCCCATCCAAGGAAAAATACTCTCACATACCTCGAAAGTCTTATCACATAACAGTGCAAACCTCCACAGAAACAGAAACCTCTCCACACATCATGGTCTCCTGCTGCTGGAGTTCTGGCATGGAGAGTTCCCACCCTCTCCTCTGCACTACATACCACTGAAACGCACCATCTTGAAAGGGTCATACACGGTGTAGTTCAGCCTAAATCTATTTATAATTAGGGGGACAAACCGAAGAGCCTGAAGATAATTTTACTGGTGAATAATGCAATTTCTAAAAGCAACTGGGTACATTTCTTGCACAAATGTTTTTCTTTACAATTTGGTTTCTCTCACCTGATTGCATGATTCACTAAGTAAAATCGCTAGCAAGATACTGCGCAGCTATTATTTTGATGCTGAACTAGGAACAGAGATATTCTGAGTTTAGCTGTAACAAAATTAGTAAATGCATAGACTTTTTTTTTTTTTTTTTTAGGAAAATGTAGTATATTTCTAGGAGAATGTAGTATTTCATTATTTTAAAAACCCTGCTGTATTACATTTTTTCTAGCTGCATATCAAGTCTTGAAAGACTCTTCAGTGGTACCTCTAATCTAGATGAAAGATTCTATTATGCTTTGAAAGAAATATTTCTTTCATCAGGACTGGTAGTAAGATAAGCTCTTTTATAAAATTTGATAGAAGATATACCTATAGAAAAACACTGTCACATGTTTTCCCAAACTACTGTTATAATGCTACAGTATTGAATTTTATCATACTTTCAAATTAGTTTAAACTGATCTAAACCGATAATGGATTTTGCTGATAAGAGACCCAATTCTTGAAGTGTGCTTGATTGAGACCAGAATGTGCCTCAGAAGTTGAACTTGATATGAATTTTTCCTTCTACCATTTCCAAGTTTTCTTACTGTTCTTGCAAGTTTTATTGCTAAGTACTTAGCAACAGTCATATCTCATAAAGTCTGATTTTTTCTAAATTATAGGTACAGGTCAATATATTCCCTGCATTGACTCCTGTATGTCAACTTTCTTTGACACACCCCAATTCTGAGTGGTCATTTATTGCATTAGTTCTCACTTGAAAGAAAGTGAGAAACAAACAAGTCTTCATGATCAGTGATATTCTACATGCATATACTTCAATAATAAACAGCTCCTTATGAGAGGACAGAAAAATGTTGATTGATACCAGTCTTCTCCACTTTACACTTGTTTTCTGAATCTAAAAATTAGTAAAGTGTGCAACTAGAGCATTATATTGATATCTATTATCTTATTTAATAGCAAGCACTGCGTCTTGATGCTGCTGAGATCCTGATTTCAATCCATCCTTTGCCAATTATATTATAAACATCAGCAGCATAAACCTGACCTCTGATAAGTCTTCCTTAATACTTCATAATTCCTTAATACTGTAATAGCACTAAAGAAAATAAATTATTCTCCACTCGAGGACAAAACTTATATAAGATGACTTCCAAATTATCATGTGATACCTTTCTTTAATTTCAGTTTTTCACAGCCATAGAGTTGTTTGGTTTTATATATACAGATAGATAGATAGATAGATTTTAACCACACCAATGACCAGCATTACTACTGATACTAATCTCAAATTATATACTTGTATCCTCTACAAGGTAGCCCATTATTTTTTTGTCTAGGACTGGGACACAAAGAAAGGGAAGTCAAAGCCCAAGGTCAGGATCAGCACCAGCAAGAGAAACCAGATCTCCTAGGTTACAACAGAGTTTTAGATTCAGGGGACATGCCTGCCCCCCAAGTCCAAAATCCTCACTATTTGCCTTACAACCTCTCAAGCCTTCCCGAAGAACCGGATGGAGGATGGCTGAGCAG
>JAVSBS010004064.1:27726-78938 GCA_033124195.1 Coracias cyanogaster | reverse complement strand
GTGGGGGACTGTGTCAAAGGCCTTGCAGAAGTCCAGATAGATGACATCTATAGGTCTTCCCTTGTTGACTGATGCAGTCACTTTGGGACAGATTTTTTGTTTTGTTAGTGCCTGTCATGCTGTTACCATCAGAAGCACACAATAGCAATGGCAGCAGTTGTGTCTCTCCTTTGGTGGTGGTTTCCAGCTCAAAGCTATTCAAGGTTTGAGGAAAGGGTGCTGTCAAAGGAAATCACATCCCTCCAACAAGATCATTGAGAGGAGCTGCAGGTGTCTGATGGACAGTCTTTCTCCTTGGATGCTTTCAAATCCCTGAGAAGGCCCATTACCTATGTCAACATACAAAGTATTGAACAGATTTGCACGGGAAGAGTAGCTTCTTTTGCCCTTTTGCTGCCTCCTCAGGGCCAAGCAGAGCATCTGATCCTACGTGCCCTACAGTGACAGCCACCAATGCAGAAGCTAACCCTGCTGACTCCCCCGTGTGAGCCGGCTGGGTACTTCCCCACACAGGCCATCTCTGCTGGCCTCCTAGCCAGGCACATTTCTGTGCTTGCAAAGCCTGCTGTTTGCATGCCAAACTGAAGTCATGAGAGTGAATAATAACAGACAATCTATTTTTAATCCAATGTGAGATCTCTTACTCTTGGCTATTTTTTTCATAATTGGTTCTGTTTTCTGCTAATGATCTGAAATGTAGCATCTATTCCTGCCTCGGAGTGTTACTTTGATAACCGGTGTTATGGAAGAAGATTAAGACTGTTAGCAGTGGAGGCTGCAGGACATATGGGTGCTGCAGATCTGTTAGTGATAGACAGAAAGTTGTTTTGAGGCTGTGGGACAGATTGTCTGGGAATCCTGGCTTAGTAGCAATGAAAGGCTGATGAGGTAAGTAGTGCTGGGAAAATCCTGTTAGGGAAGGAAAAGAGCAAACCGGAACTGAGCCATCACAGGATGCCCGGTATTGAGTATGCATTTTCTCTACAAAATTGAATTCACTTTTTGGCACAGAAATGGGATTCGTATTGCTCTCTCTATAGCACTTGCTTCATTAGCAGGCTTGTAAGGTGCTCTGAACTTCCCAGCATTTAGTAATGGGTTAGGACCAAAAACTCCTCCTGAATCTTTGAGGCAGTTGGTTCCAGTTTGGATCAGTCATGTCTATCTCCATCTGATTTGCATGTGTCATTAAGTGGGATGCAAGATCCAGAACAGCATCCCCAGATCTGGTCCCTGTTGATGTGATGGAAATTAGAAACTCTGGTGTAAAAATGCTCTTTGCTGAGCTGGACGAGCTATTTCCAAATTCAGGCAGGTCAGCATGGGCAGTAGAGATGTGTACACATGGATGGTGAAAACATTGAGTAACTACCAGCACCATCTTGCCAATGCTGGGAGCTGCCCTGTAGCCAGAGTCTATGTTTCTATGTTGGGCATGTTTTTCAGCACTTGTTCTAAAGCTCTTTCTTGGTTCTGTTTGGTTGGTGGATGATTTGTTGCCTGTTTCTCTGCAACAGATAAAAATCGGCAATGATTTATCAGGGACAGGGTTAGGACTGGTGATTTGTGTGCTGCTGTAGGTGTAAGAGTTGTGTGATTTCATGGGGAAGGGTGATTGCTGCACAGCACAAGGGGACAGATTAGGATAAACAACATAGCAGAGCCTGGGTCCACCGGCTGAATGGGTGTATGGGTAGGATATCCAAAATCCTTCAGGTACATTCCTAAACACAGCTTCTCTTACTCCCTGCACCCTTTTGATCAGGGGCAACAAAGTGGCAGGCTTGTTTCTGTTTTTATTCTCTACTTTCCCAGGAGGAGATGGGACAATGAGCAAGGGAACAAACCCTTGTGCAGAAGAAAAGAAGCAGCAAGGGGTCTGCAAGCAGACCTGTCAATGCTTCTCCTGTCAAGGGCACATGCTGTCTGAGGCCAGCGTAGTCACGATCCCCTCTAGTAAGACTCAGGGGAGGGGACCTTGGGAGGGATGGCTAGAGGCAATGCCCCCAGGTAGCAGCGAAAATGCTCAGGAGGGGGGCTGCACAGGGGCCAGTAGGTGCAAAGACCTGGAGATAGGCTGGGGTCTGGATATTGGATGAGTCTCATAGAAGCATTGAACAGCCCAGGCTGGAAGTGACCTTGAAAGATCATCTAGTCCAAGCTTTCATGGGAGAGGGAGCCTAGGTGAGATTATCTAGCCCTTGTCCAGTCGCGTCTTGAAAACCTCCAGCAATGAGGACTCCCCTACATCCCTGGAGAGGCTGTGCCAGTGACTGATTGTTCTGTAAAAATATATTTTTTATATCAAGATGAAATCTCTCCTCATGCAACTTGTACCCATTGCCCCTTGTCCTCTTTGTGTGGCTCCTTGTGAAGAGAGAGCCTCCATCTAATTTGTAGCCACCCTTTAGGTACTGGAAAACTGATGAGGTCCCCCTGAGCATTCTCCAAGGAGAAAAGACCTATACTAAAGGGCAAGTTCTCCAGCCCTTTGGTCATCTTTGTGGCCCTTCCTTGAACCCTCTCCAGTCTGTCTGTGTCTTTTTCAATTGTGGGGGCCAAAACTGGACAGAGTATGCCATATGTGACCTGAAAAGCACTGAGTAGAGTGGGATGATCATGTCTCTATCTCTGCTCGTAGTGTCCCTGTGTTTGCAGCCTAGGATCCAATTTGCCTTTGTTGCTGCAGCATTGCATTGCCAACTCACGTTCAGCTTGTCATCAGGATCCCCTGGTCCTTGAGTCCCTCTATACAACCAAAGTCAGGAGAGCCCTAGGGAGCAGATGGCTTGTCCAAAGCGTTTGTGTTTCTTCGGGGAGTACTACTCAACTTGGCTGACTGCCACACTCTAGTGACATGCAATCCCCCAGGGAGAGGTGAGCCAGCCACCGGATATTGGTGGCAGGGGTTGTTTGCATGCTGAGGGCAGACAAAGTAATTGCAACATCAGCTGGGAAGTCTTTGATGCAACAGGAACCCAAGGTGCTGTGAGATGTAGCCTCACTACTCCTGCAGAACAGCAGCTTCTCCTTTCTTGTGGGAAGAGCTGAGGGCCTGGGGATGAGGGAGACCACCAGCACCCATCCTGTGGCTCTTGCCTTGCAGATCTGCTGCCCACCACCATAGACTCTGTGTACACATTTTCCAGATGAGGCTCTGTCCAGATGGCATGGGCATTTGGAAAGTATTTTCCTGACCCTTGTGTGGAAACTGCTTACTTCTATTTCTCTAAAATGCCATTTTTCTTTTCATAATCCCCGTCCTCTACAGCTTTCAGTTGCAGAGCTGACCCTCAGCATCCCGAGTCTCCATATGGAGCCATTTCTGTCCTGTCTGCCTGGCTAGTTCTTAGCTTTTCATGCACCATAGGAGTGAGCTGAACAAGAGCCTTCCTGTTTCCTTTGCTGCAACTCAGTACTCTGTCAGCCACAGCAAAACTGCAAGCATTGTGTCAACTATTTTTACTCTGTGTAAAAATTCTCAACCTCCATGAAAATCTAGCAGCTGCATGAGCTACAGGCTCAGCAAGGTGAGCAACATCGGGCAGTAGATGAATCTGGTTGGAAAGACAACCTGGAAAATGAGAAGGGCCATATAGAGCTGTGGGAACATGGGCATGTCTCACAGCATCCAGCAGGCTGTAGTCAAATGAGAAGCTATCCTTCTCCCCTTCTGCATACAGAGGGGAAGTGGAGCCCGTTGGACACCTATCATCTGGTGGAAGCAATGCTTGGAGTTTTCAGCTAGATTTTCAACCTATCCCATCCTCCCTGCAAAGAGGTACAGTGGTGGGCAGGGAGGAGTGCCAGTTTTTCACGTGAAGCCTATTAGCTGTTACCAGCTCCGTTCCTCTGAAATTCAGCTCTGGGTTAGGACAAGCCTCTGTTTTTGAATCCTGTTCAGGAGGAACTGAAGAAGGGTGGCACACTAGCCATGGATCCATGGCTCACAGAGCAGGACGGATTGGTCCAATGAAGTGAGTGCCATTGTGGGGTTTCTGGTTAAGAGATGTACAAGAAGGCTGTACAATGTGATCTACGAGAAAGTCAAATTAAAACCATGATTTGCTGCTTCAAAATGTTGAAAATTGTCAAACCATGGCAAATCTGGAAGAAATCATAATGGGATTTTAGTTTGGTTGGTCAAAAACAGCATTCTCACCAGCAGGATCCTGTCATATCTTTATGGGCTGAAGGGGTTCATATCTGAAAATCCATATTACCTCCAGCTTCATAAGCAGTTGCTAGAGCAATAAGTATTTTTTTGGCCTTGTGAGGAGCTCTGCTTGGGCCTGGAAGAACATCTGCTCAGCTCTGAGCTCAGTGAAGGTGACATGAGGTCAGGAGACACGGGCTCTCTCCTTCAGCGCAGCCCCTTGCTTTCTCTGCAGCTTAGTTCACGAAACACACAGCTATTTCCCCACTAGACAGAGCTCCTGCCCACCACATCTAGTGTCTGAGACCTCTTATCCACGGATGTGTCTGACCACTGGCAGTGCTGCTTGGGCCTCCTCCCCAGCTGTGGGCTTTGCTGTCCCACTGCTGGGCTGACCAGCCTTGTCAGCTGCATGTGCCAGGAGGCGAAGCGCAGCTAACCACTTCCACATGGATATGCCACCGCCACCAGCTCAGTCTCTGGTGGCGTGACTTGCAGCCACCACCTGATAGACAGCTCAGCACTGTGGTTGTTTTCCCATCCCGTTATCAGGCCACACATCACATCTGTCTTAGTCACATCTTAAAAGCTTTTACACAGGGCTGGTGGCTTGTGGGTCTCCGTTAGCCCTACCTGCACACTGTCTGGCCCGACGGTAGAGACCCTTTAGGGGCCCTTTGCATTGCGACAGTGGCAGGGGACACCTTGCCCACCCCTCTTCAGTTCCTTTCAGGGTGGTGTAGGAGAGCGAGAGGCCCTGAGCAGGTGCTGTGTGGCCATTAATCACATTGCACATCTGTTCCCAGGGGCTGGTCTAGTTGGTCTCTTGGAGAGAGCAGGGGCCAAGCACAGCAATGTGCTTTGAGGTGGGGGTTGTGCATGGGACTTGGAGTTAGGAAGGCCACCAGATCCTTTTAGCTGACCTCAGTTGGGACAGAGCTTTTCACCTGGATATCTCATGTTAGGTCTGAATAATGTTGCTGTGATGAAGACATCAAGGTGGAGAGACTCCAGCCTGCTGCTTGGAGTGAACTACAGTGGATAATTATCTTCCTGGCTAAAAGCACATGGCTTCTTTCCCTGATAGGGCTTGTCTGGCTCTAACTTTCAGCCACTGACTCTTCTTTTACCTTTCTCCACTGAATTATTTAAGACTCTTGTCAAGGTACTTGCTCAAAGCATCCACAAGTGGTTTTTGGATGACCCAGAATAAGCTCTTCATGCCCTTCACTGGACAGCATTTTTCCCAGTCTTAGATCAAAATGGATTTAAGCATGCAGAAGCTTAGAGGTATGAGAGCATTGATTTCCAAAGTAACCCGCACTAGGAGGTCTGCTTAAATATTTGAGGATTGAGTCACCTGTACTTAAAAGAGAGCAGTTAAGGAAGCTAAAGGTGTTCTTAAAGGGCTGAATAATTCCTTCACATCAGTTTCCACTACAGAGGTGGCTCTGGAGGTGCTTAGCAGACCTTGCTCTTTTCTGGACCAAGACGAGATAGCATCAGAGACTGAGAGAGGAGGAGCTGGAACAACCAGACTGTGTAAGTATCAGTAAGCTGCTATGTCATGATGGCATACAGCCAAGAGGTCTTGGGGAGCATGAGGATGAAAGAGCCACATCTCGAGAAGAAATATTTCTTCACTCATTGAAGAAAAAATAAACCACATGCATGGAAAAAAACCCAGAAGAAAAGCAGTGTTTGATAAGGATGGAGAATGTTGTACTCACATTTTTAACGGCTCTTGGGATGATCTGGAGAATTACAGGCCTGTTTAACATGCATGCAAATGAATGCAATACCTAGCAAATTAGGAGAATTGGCCGTGCAGCTTACACGGATGTACAACCTGAAGACATTCTGCAAAAGTAAACCGCATTTCCTGAACTCTTGCAAGTCTTCAAACAAACCAGAGAATTAGATGAGAAAGAAGAACTGTCTGACATCATTTATTTAGTTTTTTCAGCAGGCTTTTTTCCAGGGCACGTTGAAGACATAGTTGCAGACATCCAGCTAACAGTGGTGGAAGTGGGTTATCGCTGTGGCATGGGGGATGAAGTGTCAGTGCAGTGCCTTGATTAGCCATGGCACAGTAACCTCTGACGACAGGGAGAAACACGCGAAAGCTGCAGTGAATCTTAGGTCATTCAAGAAGGAGGACATGTGGGTGGAAGACCTGAAGGGTGAAGTGATGGATGTACTTGGAGGGTAGAATGACAAGGGGCATAGACAGGAAGGGGTACTTATGCCAAGGACGGCACCAGCAAGAGGTACTGAGGGGTGAAAGCTGTTTTCTCTTCAGTATTGCATGTTTATGTCCCTGACACTGGAGATCTGGGTGTGTAGGACACCAGCAGGCTGGCAGTAAGGACAAAGCTGCTTTGCTGGGCAATTTCAGGGTTCTGTGTTAGACTAGTGCTGGGGGAAATGTTGAAATAAATCCAGAATAGGTGATGATCCAAAAAGGGAGCATGCAGGGAGAAGGGAGGACCCCCTTCCTGGTAACATCCAAGTCAATAACCCCCATGTACAGAGGACCAGGCTCTGGCTGAGCTACCAAAGCATATCTGATCAATAACTCAAAGTCCCGACTTGCACATTAGCAGAGTCAATTATCAGCTCTGCTCTATGCTTCCTTGATTATTATTTCAGCATGTAGCAGCTGCTTCACAAGCGTTATGGCCCATCACACTCTGAAGGGACTGAGTTAAATGCAGATTATTGACCGATGAGGCCATAAGAATGTACTGTAAAATATAGTCATGTTCACCCATAAATCTCCAGTGAGAGTGCTTTTTAAAGAAATTCCTCTTGTGATGGGAGTGCTCTGGGTCACCGTCAAGGCCTTGGAAAATGGTTTTTCCACCTGATTCCTGCCATCTCCTCTATAGTGCTGTTGCCTCTCTTGGCATTGTATCTTCACATAAATGAGTGGTTCTCCCTCCCTTGAGTTGTTCATCAGGAGCCCTGGGCTTCAGCAGGGACACTTGGGTTATGGCTGATTCTGCAGATGGGGAAGGTGAACTGTATTTAATGTTTTTGCTCTTGCCCCAAGTTTTCTGCTGCTCCTGAGTTTTTCAAGTTGCTTCAAGCTCCTCAGTTTTGGCTGAGGTTGTGGGCTTACAGTTTGAAGCAGCCTAAGTTCTGGTGAGCATGAGCAGGCTAAATTGTGAGCTGTTTGAATGCCAGGTAATGATAGCTTTCCCTCCTCTGCCAGTCTGATATACTGCTAGCTGTCAGCCATGTGGCTCGTAGACGCAGACAGAAGTGCCCGGGTCATTTTGCTTTGCAGATCTCCTCAGCTTCAGGATTTAAGCCTATTTCAAGGGAAGGGGTGCCCATCCTTATGGTTATGAATCTACACTGAAAATCTCTAAGATGCTGGTAGCTAGGTCAACAGGGATGATGTGCTCAACAGCTCATTACCTCAGTGGTGCCCTTTGTCCAAAACATTAGAGGAGCCTGGGCTCATACCGGGCAGGTTATTGGTCATTGCGAGCATAACACATGCTGACAGCTTGTGTATAAATGTGTGTCCCTCTTCTGCTCTAGTGGTTAGGTGTCAGAGGGGATCACTGGATTTGATCACTGCCCCCAAGCTGACAGTCCTGGTGTTTTAGTTCAGCCAGTGAAGTTTTCTGCCCTTGAAGCCAGGGTCCCTGTTCCTGGCAGCCTGCTGAGGTTTTCTTAGTGCTTCTAAGTATTTCTTGATCTGCTTCTCCCCAGGGTGCTCCCTTCCAAAAACAGGAGAGGATTTCACATGCTTGAGCTAATTTAGAGCTTGACACATTGCAGAAGTTTTGGTGTTTTTTAAAATATAGTTTTGACATGACTCTAGGATGGTTTTTTTCCTAAGCTTTCTCAAGTGCAGCATCCTGGCCACAGTTCTGGTTCAAGTGTTTTTAAAACCTTTCACTAAGATCCTTGGGACCAGGCCCTCATGAGTTCCCAGGGAGGCCTGAATCCACGGGGCTGGTGCCAGCAGGTGTAGATGGGGTCCTGCTGGTCACAACTCCTGTGACCTGGTGCTGGGTCCCACTACTGCAGTGTCTTCATGTCATGCAGATAAAAACATTATAAAAAGCAAGGGGACAGAGAGCACTCCCCGCTGTGGCAGGGACACTATGTCATCTTTGTGAACATTTCTTAGGGATGAAAAATAAACTTTCTGTTGTCTTTTACCCTGGTGTTTACTGCTGTGAGAGCTGCCTGTCCTTCAGAAAGGACCACAATGGCTCACTGGTGTGTGCTGGGGAGCAGAGCTGGCCAGAGGAGTAACCAGAGTTGCATGTTGTCACTCCACTTTGTCCCAGGAAGAGCCACACACAGCAGCGCATGGCATGGCCACAGATGTGCAGCTGGTGGAGTGGTTGCAGTAGGATCACACCATGTCTGAGTGGTGTGAATTAATTTGTGTTTGCTTTCTTCAGTTCACTTTTCGTCTCATTTTGTGTTCTTGGGGGTGTTTGTTAACACACGTGCTCACCTTCAGCTGTGTTACACAAATTTACACAATCACTGCCAGGGTAAATCTCTCATGGCAGCCCTGCATAAATTCCTCTCTTTTCCCACTCTATTCCATGCCCTGCATATGCTTGAAACACCTTTGTTTAAATATTAGCCTGGAAAAAGAGGTTTGCTGGTGATGAAGTTGGCCTCCTTATGAAGGACATCATTGCAGGGGGGCTGAACTTATGAAGGAAGAGCAAAAACTTTTGAAGATTCTCCAGGAAGGAATCATTGTGCAGTGGCCTCTGTCCCTTCAAAGGCCTGAGGTATGTGGAGAAGCCAATGAGATACAGGATTTTTTTTTTTCTTTTTTTTTTCCCTTGCTTGTTGCTGTTGTAGAAGTCTAGCCAGCTTGGAGACTCCTATCTGCTTCATGCGACCCAGCTGGAGATCCAGATAGTATCTCCAGCACTTGTTATGTATGCACTGGTGTTCAGTGCTACTTCTGCCTGCTCTAGAAATGTCAGACTACACACGGTAATAGTCCTGTGGTGTGATATGACACCTCTACACAAACTGCAAGCAACTGAAACCACACTGCACCACCACAGGCTGTTCATACGACACTCCCAGGCCTGCAGCAGTTTTCAGATTGGCTTTCTTTCACTTCTCTTAAAACCTTCTATGTCCTCACAGTCAAGGACTCATGGGCTAGACCTGTAACTGTCACCTGGTTAGAGCTGATCAATGCGTGCCAGATCTACACCAGCTTATATGCTGTTATTCAGGGTGAGTCCTCCTACAGCTCCCCAGATGTGTCTCACCAGTCCCCTTAGGCATGTCCTTGGCTTCAGCCTGGGGCAATTACCTGAATACCAAAGCAGGTATGGAATTAGATGTGGTAATACTGGCTCTTTCAGGGATGCAGCTTAGGCTCCCATAGCCCTAACTGTGTCCTTTGATGTCTGAGGGATGTGAAAACACTTCAGTTTTTGGAGGGGAGGAGGCTGGTAGGGAATACAAATGAAGTTTGCTAAACCACAGAGGCAGTGAACAGGGAGTTGTTGTTCACCCAGCCCTGCAGCACAGCCAGCGTGTGACACTCACTGAAACTCCTACACCTCTTTGGAAAAATCTAAAAGAGAAGCATGTCTTCATGCAGCAGGTCCTGGATGCCTAGCCCTTGATGCCCCAGGAAGGTGGGCAGCACTACCAGGCTTGGGGATGGTGAGAGGCATTCAAGAACAGCAGGCTCAGGAGTAGGGTACTTGGAGGTAAGGGAAATGCACTCTCACAGCCTTGGCTCTGTGATGATGGGCAATATGGGAGGATGGTTGGAACAGACCCCAGGAGTGGTAGACCCTGTGTGCTCTCTTCCATGGCCATGGTGGAAGACCGGGCTAGACAGTCCATCAGTGTGTCTCAGACAGGCATATCCTAGGTGGAGGATAATCCCAAGAATTAAAGCCTGAGACAAATTTCCCCCCTCTCTGAGCAAAACTGAGGATTTGGAAGCTGAGGGGTAATACCAACAGAGGGAATTATCAGGAGGTTAATATATGAAATCACACGGGTGTCCTTGATTTTTCTGCTCCTGATTTCTCTGCTGTGGCAATGTTCAAACTTGAGTGTGTCCTGCTGGGTGATGTCTTATTTCTTCTTGCTGCAACATGAAGGTCATGGTTTGTGGCTGAAGGCCTCACTAGTAGCAGCAACCCAGCAAGAACCAAACAAGATGAAACCTCTGATTAAGAGTGCCCCTGTGGGGAGGACGTACCTAACTGTGCCCCAGAGAGCTGTAGCTGCCCGGTGGCAGCCAAGCAAAACCCGGTGTGCTGATGGGATCTCAATTCTCTATCTGCTCACCTACATTTGTGGAAATATAGGATATAAATCAAGGAGACCTTAATATAGCTGAGACTGCTTATCTCTCAATCAAATTTCATTGCAACTCACAGAGCGGGCAGTGAGTACACACTCATGAGGATGGGTAAAACACTCTCTCAGGACACTCTGCTGCAGAAACTGGCTTGGAAATACATCTCAGCTGGAGTGAAGCTTCATCCAGTGGTGCTTTTGAGTCTGGCAGCTGCAGGGTGGCTGCTAACACTGCTTGCAGTGCTGTGGGGGTGGCACTGCCTGCCTTCTGCCTGAACGCTGCCAGACAGGGTACTGACACACACAAGCGTGCAGGCTGCAGAGCGCGGTGCAGAAAGGATGCTTCAGCTGCTGAGCACTTGATTAGATGTGTCAGGAGGTGCTGGAGGGGAAGAGAAACCCCTGCCATAGGGCAGAGAGCTCCAGCAGCCAGAGGCACAATTGGCCCAACCTCAGCAGAGAAACACAGATGTTTATAAAGCAAGGCTGAAGCACCTGAAGTCCCCAAATAGGGAGGAAAGAGTTATGCATGCTCGTGCCTGTAGGTTACAAGGCAGTGATAGGGGAGAGGTAAGGTGGTCGCACCCTGAGGACATGGCTGGGGGGGCTGGGGACCCAGAGTTGGGCTGCCTGCTGGAGGAGGAGGTTGGGATAGTGCTGCTCAGGGCGCAGGGGAGGTGAGAGGGGCATGGGCCATATATGTATGAGAGGACTGGGGCTGTTTGCTCTCTGGCCATTCAAGCAGCAGCCATAGCTTGGGGGTCCAAACGGGTAAGGTCTCCAGCATGCAAAGCCACCCAGCCTGGCTGACAGGCTTGGGAGAGACCCTTCAGAGTAGAGAGCAGGTTTGTTGATGCAATAACCTGCATGAGCACCTGGACTGGAGTGAAGGTGAGGGCATTTGCTAAGGGAAAGCAAAAGCGAGCAGGTGGCTCTCTGCCAGACAGCTCCCACATTCAGGCTCCAGCAGCAAGTTCCCTCCTGGGGTGCTGGGCTGTTGGCCACAGCCTTGCTTTCCAGAGGGGCTCTGCTCACTCAGCTCTCCAGGCTCCAGGACCCAGCAGCTTGTGTGGAACAGTGGTGTCATGGCTTTAAATAACATGTGTGTGAGCTCATCTGTTGGGTGTAGACGAGAAAAGGGTGGGCTCTCTGCTCTGTAGTTTAAAAGTTGACTTTTGTTTAGCTGTGACTGCATCACCACCAGCTGGGAACATGGAAGCCCCAGTGGCTGTTTCTAAGTCAGCAGTTTTCTGTCCTTGCTGTGTGACTCCCTAGGGATGCCTGTCCTGCTCTTTAGGGTCTGAGGTATGTGAGTCTGGTGTCTGCTGGCAGTACTGCTGACACAAGGGCATGTCCCCTCCACTGGAAAGTTCTCTGGGCTCCACAAGCAGTTGAAAGCCTTTGTCTTGGTGGGGAAATGCCTAGTGCTTGCTGTGTGGCACAGACCCACCCTTAGTGTAGAACAAACCCCTGGCCCACATCACCCTGGGTCACACATGGGTGTATTTTTACTTAAAAGGCCCACTTGGGTCAAGCAGACTCTTCTCTTTTGCCTGGTGCACTGCTTTCTCCAAGGGCACCACTGCCTTTTGAGCTCCTCCCCAGCCCACAGGCCCTGCAAGGAGGAGGAAGGTGGCTGAGCTACCTACTCCTTTGCCTGCCTGCCCATCGCTGCACCTTGGGATGCTGCTTTTCCAGGCCAGTTCAGCAGTGCTGGCTATAGATTCACCCCTTGGGTGCATCGCCAAAACACTTCAGTGTGACTTTCCAGGCAGCTGGTCCTTGAGATGACACAGCCTTCTGAATCTTCTCCAGCCCCTGGCACAGTCCTGCTCAGAGAGAGGTTTAGGAGAAAATGGCTGCTGTGAGGGCCCCAGGCATCTGTGAAGAACTGGAGGAGTCCTGTGGTCAGCAGGAAGGGCCCATTGTCCCTGTGCCTGAGTGCAGGGGAAAGTCTCCTAACTTGCTGAACTGCTGCCAGCAATGAAACTCCCCTCCCTGCTCTGGTGCTCCTCTGCTAGCATTCGACATGGAAATGATACTGATTTACTCTGGAATAATACGATGAAATGGTGCAAAGGAAAATTTTACACTGAGGATCGAGATAAATCGCCCAGAGCCAAGTCAGACAAGAGAAAGGAGTGGGGGAAACTCTACTGCTCTGGTCACTCAGAGGAGCAAACATCGCACTGGAAAATGAAAGGTTGGAAATGATGGGATGCTGGCCAAGGAGTGTTGGGTGAATTAAAGGGGTGGGTGCTGACCTGCTCACAGCCTCTGGGACTTTACTAGAAGTTAATGCAGAGCCTCCTAAAATCTCACACCCCCTTTGCCCCTCACTGCCAGCCAGGAGCGGGGAGGCCAGCGGTGGCTCCCGGGGACCCAGCAGAGCTTGAGCTGAGGCCGGGCTCCCGGAGGGTTTCTGACAGTCTGGCACCATCTGCTGGGGTTTCCCGGGAAATAAAGCGGGTTTTGGGGAGGTGACTGTGCCCCAGGACAGCAGTCTGAGGGCTGGGGACAGTGAAGCAGCAGTGGTTCCCGGGGGCTTGGCCCTACGCTGGCTCTGCCAGAGAGGCAGAGATCACCCTCTCTACTTCTCCTGGTCACTGCTTTGTGGTCAATGTGTCCTTGGTAGCATGGTGGCAAAGGTGATTGATAGCCTATCTTTATAGACCCAGTGCCAGCTTCTAGCTTGGGCCAACCCAGTGACCCATCACTGGTTAGCCTGGCTTAGCCAGGGGGCTGGAGCCTGGCCGCACACAGCCCCTTTGCTTTGGAGAAGGATCCCAGCGTTTTCATGGTCCTGGCAAGGTCAACTTTCTTGCTACTGAGTTTCCCCTCATATTGTTTCTCTGTCTCCTGTCCACCCTTCTGCAAAGGTGGAGATCTCTCCTGTCCTAGTACCTGGTTTGCTGCCCAAGCATTCTTGATCTGTACTCCAAGGCTATGCTAGTGATGAGAAAGCATCCCAGGGCCACTGGGACAAGGGTCCTGGGATAGAGGGAAGTACACCAAAGCAAGCATTTCCTCTTACAAATGATCTCCTGCCAGGGTGTGCTGGAGCTTGCATTGCTCCCTCAGAGAGCTCTGAGAAGGAACAGCAGAAAGGCGAGCATGCTTTGTGGGCGCTTTCTGGGCCGCTCCTGGGAGCAGCCCCCCCCCGTCTGCCACCTGCAGGCAGGAGGAACCCATCCTTACCTGCATGATCTGGCAGCATCGATCTGGGCATGGCTGTGTTTGCAGAAGCCACTGTCATCTCTACTGCCTTTACCCTGCCAGGCAGGAAGAGGGGCTCCCTGTTGCAGCTATGCTGCCCCTTTCTGGTCTTGTCCACAGCTGCTGGATGAAGCTGCGCCCAGCACAGGCCCCTGTGCCACACAAGTGATAGGCAAGAGATGTCATGGATTCACAGGCGCTTGTCCTTATTAGGGGCTCCAGCAGAGGAGGGAGGGAGCAAGATGGAGAATGGCAAAAGTCTGCCTCCAGCAAGATGATCTGCACAAATGGACTGGCTTATAAATGAATTTATAAGTTGAAATTGGCCTATAATGAGAGAGTTACTGAGAAGAAAGGACTGTGCACTGCAAACCACTTAGGAATCTGAGATCTCTGTGCATTGCGCAAAGCCAGAGAGGAAATGCTGGGTCCTGTGAGCAAAGGCATCACAGATTGCTCTGAGTGGTGAGGGGCAAGCTAAGGCCAGTTATGCTGCCTACACCCCACAGTCATTCATTCATCGCCCTGGGTGCCTTCCCCCAAAAGCATTCCCCTCCCCTGATAAAATTGCAAGAGCATAGGGCTCTTGAAACTACCACTAAACGCCATCATTAAAAACAGTTTTATTTCAAGGAAGATTTTACTAGCAATGGTTCTAGATTTAGTTCTCTGGAGAAATACAGTAGTTTTGAGGGTTTTCTTTCTAAAAATATAGCAGTCTCCCAAGCCCACTGATGCAGCTGGGCTTTGGTGCTTACAGGCTTCTGTCGACAGCTTGCTTAATGAATGAAGATGTGAGGGAAGAAAAGCTTTTCAGTGAGGTGGCTGCCTGCTTCTCAGGGCTGGAATGGTAAAAAAGACCTAAGCAGTGATTGAAAATACAACATCCTCCTCTCATAACAGATGCAGAATCAGTTTCACCTTTTGAATTCCTTGAAACCAGCAAAGAAGTTGGTGTGCTTCCATGCATGCAACTTCTGGTTTATGTTTGAGAAGTGGACAAAGATTCAGGCTGAGTTATGAACAGCTGGTAGCTATGGGGAAAGTTCAGCCTACGATCCTCCTTCTCCCAAGAGTAATCTGACCCCCAAAGCTGTCCAGAATTGCATCACCTCTGATTTCATGCTCCTCCATCAGCTAACCTCCACCCTAGTGCTGCCTTTCTGAGGTGCAGGGAATAAGCATGTCTCTCCTTTGAGTCTGAAATGATGTCAGGTACCATCCCCAGCTGTGAACCTAAGTTGTTCACACTGTCTTGTTGCTGGTTGTGACTCACTCCAGTGCCTACAGCTGGAGAGATGAGGGATGGAGACCAAGCAAGCTCACCAGGAGGGTCTATGGTTCCCCTGTGTTTCCCCACTGTCTTGTTCCATGGTAAATCCACTCTCTGCACAAGGGAAAGCCATGCTTATCTTTAAAAGCTCAGCAAGCCTGAACCTTTCGTAGCTTGGTGTGCCACCAGCATGGTTGGTGGCCTGCTCACATTGCCCATGAAGAGCTGCTTCTCCTTGCAAGGCTGCTGCCTCTGGGAAACTCCTGCCTCTCCTGCAGTCTGACCTGGCATTCCTCTTCCTGTGTTGGGAGCATATTAGCATATTTTGTCTCCTTACTGTCACGTGCTGCTAAAAAATATGCTCTCAAACAATTGGCCTGGGAGCTTCCAGAGGCCACTAACAGAGAGAGAGGAACAGTGTCTATATAAGGAAAATCAGCCTCAACATTCAGCTGGCATTGCTCAAAGCTGAAAGGCTTGCAAACCTCCTCTGCAACAAAGAAGAAAATTCTTAGGCAATGGAAAGAAATACCAAGTGAGGAGTAAGAGCCAGGAGTTACTGCTACAGGATCTGTGCAAGCAGCAGCCCGTGAAGACTCAGTGCAGCTCCTACATGCAAGAGGCATCGAGTGTTCCCACTTGCCCTACTCCTTGGTGCTCACCAGCACCACTTATGTCCCTCCACAGTGCCAAGCTTGCAAGGCAGCAGTGAACCTCCAGGAACATCTGCTGGGGCCCTTTTCCCCAGGCAATGCAGAGTACAGACAACTATCAGCTTTCTGGAGTCATTTCAAAATGAGTTCTCCCATCAGAAATGGTTCTCTGGCTCAAGCAGGATAAAAGGGGACCTGGAGGACATCGGTGTGCATTGACCCAAAAATCCATCAAAGAGGATGCATTTCATATCAGCCAGAAACCAAATAGAAATGTCTTTGTGGACACAAACCTCCTATGGATAGGCACGAACAACCAAATTTCTCTGGCTATTACCTCTCCTGGGAATATCTGAGATAACACTGAGACGTGATTTTTTTTTTTTTCCTAGAAATGCAGCACATCTGTGAATTCTGCTGAGGTCAATTAGAGCTATGGGAGATCAGAGGCTGATGAAAAAGGAGTGCCTTGCTATGGTCTTGCCTTCTGAAGTAGCAACTCCTTGATTTCTGTGTTACAGTAAAGCACTTACTTGGGAGGTGTGTGAAGAGCTCCTGTGTGCTCCTTCATCTTCCCTAGGGCAAGGAGGCAGCCAGCTGGCTAGATCCCCTCTGAAGGAAGACAAAAGGGTGGCAGCTGGTTTGGTTGGCCACCTTTCCTCCACTTCATTCCCTATGTAGCAGCATGTCCTAGATGGCATGAACCTGTCAGTTGCTGGGGCTTGCTTGCCCCTTGCCTCCTGGTTTCCTTGCATCTGCAGATACAGCTGGAGGTCCATGGCCTTGCAGGATGCACTGGTGCAGGAAGCACTGGCACTGCACTGGTATTTCTGCTGGGTTTTTTTTTTGTACAAGAGCTAATGCCCAGGCTCATTTCAGCAGCTCACTTTCTCATTAAATAGCCTGACCTCCAGGAGCACTGCCCGCATCTCACAAAGGTTTCCCGCCTCTCTGCAAGGCTTGTCAGTGCCATGGCAGGGGAGGAGGGAGACAGGGATGGAATTGCCTCCCTGCTGATGTGACTTCACTCTCCGGGGTATAGCAGGGCACGACTCTGATCCACCTTCCGCTCTGGGGTGCAGCAGCACCTGGAAGAGCATGGTCCTCCTCCCCACAAATACCAAGGACAAGTAACGCTCTGTGTTTGGCTTACACTACATCCTCCTGCTCCCCATGCTGAAGCTGCTGTGTTTTTGTCACTGGGACAGAGCTGGCCAGCTGTATGATGTACAAAAAGCACCTGGCTCACATCTCAAAGTGTTTTGCTGCTTTCTGTCCCTTTCCAACAGACAGATGAGTGGCATTATTTGGCTGAAGGAGGTTTTTCCCAGCACCAGCATTTTTGGTGGCAGCCTTAGAAAGAGGTCCTCTATTTGGCAGTGAAAGAAAGGCACTACCTACCCCAGCACTGGTACATCCAGCAGGGCAGTCCCTTGGCTGGCATCAGTCTCCCAAATTCCACCAAAATTGCAGATGCCTCTGGGCTGATGCCCAGTTGGGAGCTGCCACATTTCTGCTCAAGGACATATGAAGTGTATGCCGAGAGCCTGACGTGGTGGTACAGAGGGCCTGGTGCTCTCCCTCTTCCAGATGAGCAAGACATCGCTCATGGGCAGCAGAAAGCCCCTGGGAGCCAGGGGCAGGTGGGACCCAGAACTTCTGGGACATCCATGAAAGGCAGGTCTTCTGTTACTGTGCTCTAACTATGACTGGTGTGAGAAACCAATTCGCTGGGAGGTCACTCAGACCTCAGCGGAAAAGGGCTCCCCAACATGCCAGAGTCAGTGGTGAGAGAACTAAACACTTGCAAAGGATTTCTGAGCAGTTCCTCTGCTTGGTGCCACGCAAGGAAAAAGTCTGGAGGGCATGTAAGAGATCTGGCTTTGGCTAGAACCATGTATGGAAAGCTGGAGCCGCAGCTGCTACAGTTAAACCCAACAGACATATCTGTGTGGTTTCGGGGCATTTTAGGAAGGTTTTGTCCTATTCTGTCCTCAAGTTTAGTGACTGTGATATCTGCAGACACAGAAGGAGGGCAAAGCCCTTTTCCTGCATGTACAGCGCTGGCAGGGGCTGTGCTCCTCTCTACTGGCCCCATGCAGAATGCCCACACTCCTCTCCCGGGAGAAATGAGCCCTTGCAAGTCAAGAAAGAGCTGACTGCATCTGCAAGCCATTGGTGGTGCACAGCAGGGGTCTTGGCTGTAGGAAACTTAACTAAAGACTCTGCCCATGAACTGGCTTGTGCCACCTCAGCATTACAGCATGCAGGACTGCCAGGGCTCCAGGGCTTGGCACCTCCCTCCTGCTTTTGCTTACAGTGGCTGAAGGACATGCCAGCATGTGACAAGCTGATAGGAATGGACACAGATTGGACAGGTTTCAACACATGTTTTTAATGACTCGCAAATCCTCCCTTTCACTATGCTCTAGCCACAGCTGCCTGACAGGCTTTCCTTCTACAGATCCATGGAGACTTGCCCATCTCCTGTTCGCCTGAGGAGCCCGAAGCATGTGACTAGAAGAAGCAGCAGATCAGATTCTTCGCTCTCAAATGCAAATGAAAAGCAGCAACACTTAGTAGCACTGGGCCTCTCTGCAGCTTAGCTCCCCCTCACAGCCCTCCAAGATGATGCATCAGGTGAGCACCTGGTGAGGGATGCTGGAGTTTGGACACCTGCTTGGCCCTGCTGCAGCCTGCTCCTCTGCAGCCTTTTGCTTGTATCACTACTCCACAGCTGGCACCCAGAAATGGCCATAAAAATGGATAAAGATGTGATGTTTCTTTGCTCGGGGCAAGAGGCAGGGCCATTTCCAGGGAGCATGCAGCATGATCTGCGTACATTGCTGTCTGCCCATGCTGTGCTAGCCACGTGTCAGCTCTGTTTCCCCCTGAATGGCAGTGTTCAGACAACAGAAATTCAGAGGAGGAATTCACCTGCTGGCAGGGTCTTTCTGGAGACTTTTGCACAGGGTTTATGGGCTGTACGTCCTCCTAACTGGCCAGGGAGCCTTTTAATTTCTAGAGATGTGTCTCCTTTTGCTATGTCCTGGTGGCACAGTGACAGAGTGGCTGTGCAGTGGTGCTGCACAGTGATAGGATGTGGAGAAAGGGCAGCGTTTTATGTTTGCTTCAGAGGTAAAAGCAGGAAAGAGAAAGAGGGAAAACCCCAGCTCCTATGGAGTACCGATGGCTCAAGGTTAGGTAGGCAGGACAAATGAATCCCTACCTCACCTGTGGGTGCTGGAGGTGGCAAGACCCAGGGC
Source organism: Coracias cyanogaster (assembly GCA_033124195.1). Lineage (NCBI taxonomy): Eukaryota > Metazoa > Chordata > Aves > Coraciiformes > Coraciidae > Coracias > Coracias cyanogaster. The sequence continues at coordinate 60,047 of JAVSBS010004064.1, read as the reverse complement.
CCTCTTTTCAAAACCCCTGACCTCTCCGGCTGCCTCTAATCAATCTAAAGGGTATTTGGGCTTGTAGCTTGATTGGTGGTGAAGCCTGTGCCTGCTAGTGGTTCAAAGCTGTGCTGCGGGAGGACATTGGGAAGTATTTATTTACTAAGAGGGTGGCCAAACACTGGAATGAGCTTCCTAGAGAGGTGGTTGATACACCATCCCTGTCAGTGTTCAAAAGGCATTTGGACAATGCCCTTAATAACATGCTTTATCTTTTTTGTCAGCCCTGAAGTGGTCAAACAGTTGGACTAGATAATTGTCTTAGGTCCCTTACAGCTGAAATATTCTATTGTAGTCTATTCTATTCTAAATGTGCTCATGCCCAGAAAAAGCGGTGGCTCTGTCCTGGAAGAAGGCACACCTCTCCTGCAGTGGTCTGGGAGGTCTCCCTATGTGCCAAATAATTACAGTAGCACTTCCGAGCTGGTGCAAGAGCTTGCTTACTGGCCATCTTGCATGACTTCCAACCCTCACCGTGGGACCAAGCCAGAGCTGGTGTGGGAGCAGAGCTGTAACAAGGTAAGCTACATGGGCATTGCTCTCTTTATAGGCTGTTCATGTCTAGATGCTGGCTAAAGTAGAGCTGGGGAAGAGGTTTGGAGATGGGAATAGGCAACCCTGCCCTGGACTACCAACAGACCAGCCCCGAGGCAGTTCCCAATTCAGAGACTTCCTTGTCTGCCAAACCATAGCAAGGAGAGTCCCACTGGGAAATGGGGCCACGTGGTGGGAAAGGGATACTTGCCAACTGAAGGTTACGCTGTGGTAGAACCAGGATGGATGAAGCTGAAGGACAGCAGGGCTGCTGGCTCTGCTTCTTGTTCACTGGTGCTGGAGCTCATCCCCACTTGGTTTTGTTGCTAGGCACTGTGATTGCCAACCATTTGCTGTGGGTGCCTGGAAAGGTGCCTTGCCCAATACAGCAGGTCTGGAGCGGGGAGGGAGATGTTCAAGGGATGGAAAGAAAGCTTTAGCTGGTCAAGTGCGTCTGCCCTAAAAAAAGGAGCATGTACTCTTTGGATACCACACAATGAGTATCAACAGGATGAGGATGGGAAAAGGAGTTTTCTTACATTTTTCACTCACCATATTGTAAATGTTTCTCACTGCCCTGCTGGGCAGGTAAATCACAGGATGCTCTAAGCAGGGACATCAGAATACAAGGGAATTTCCTCCTTGTGCTAGATGGCTTGCTTGTCAGCCCCAGCTACTTCTCATCCTTCTTGTGTTGCTGATTCTTTCCCACCTCTTTTATTTTGGAGGAGACAAGAATTGAGGGTAGGGCTTTTCACAGCTTGCCTTTGGGAACGGTAGATTTATAGGGAAAAGATTCCTTACACTATAAAAGGTAATAACATCTAAATAGCAAAAGAAGGAGCTTTAGTTCTTCCCAGCTATTACCAGGGTGATGCCTAGGAGAGATGACAGCCGGGAGTGAGAAAGGTGTGGAGAGGAAGAGGTGGTTTCCGGGGGAAGAATGGACTTCTGTCTTATTTTTGCATGTGTTAGCTAGTGTAGAAAAGTAGCCCTCAGGCCTCGGAGCTCCAAACCTTGAGCTTAATATGAAATCCTCATGTATACAGCACTTCACAAAATAAGAGGATGCCCAGGCTGTGTTGTCAGGCATGAGGTTTGGAGGCTCCCATAGCACTGCTCCCAGGGGAGGAGAATCTCTGTGCTTCTCTTTGCCCTTGTCCTCTGCTGAGCCCCAGCAAAAATACCCTCCAGCAGTGGGGGAAGGCTTCCTTGCAACAGTCTTTATCCATGGGGACCAGGATTAAGCTAGAGTGCTCTGCAACTCATTTACCACACTCCACCAAACAGCCTTTGGTTGGTAATGATTTTCACTCACTGCAGTTTTGTTTGGAGAATTAATTGCTTTAATAAGGGGCTTAATTAGAAGCACAAAAGTAGGATAAACAGCAGAAATGTTGGATAAGCACTGAAGACCCTTTCCACAAAGAGAAATACTGCCCTCCCAGTAGGACAGGGTATTAGGGCAGGGGGATTGTATTGCCATATGCTGCAGCCAGGTTTCACACCTCGATGCTGCTCCTCTTCAGGAAAGCCACCCAGCTGAGTGCAATGCCATGGTACAGGAAGCCTGTGCCAAGGGGAGCTCTAGACCCCCTCAACATGAGAATGAGAGATTCTATTTGGAAACAATATGCTATTGCATCCCTTGCGGCAAAACAGTTTTTCCAGGGAGCTCCAGCTCCCAGACACTTTCTCGACAGGTCTCCATGTGCAGTCCTAAATTTTGTAATGTGATGTTTAGGACACCAGAGCAAAAGCAGGAGCTGCAGGTCTCCCTGTGCCAGAGCCTAAGGTAAGGAGCCTGCACTGGAGCGAGGCACCTTTGTCACCTCTCGCCTCCAGGCTGATTTTGCAGCCTGGTCATTCCCACAGTGAAGATGAACGTTTCTGACTCCAGCTGAGTTAAAGAGCTTCAAGAACAAATGAACTCCAAGGCAGAAACATGTTATTTTCCCTCCACCCCCTGAAGCAGCTATCAGCAAGGAAAAAAACCCTTCAATTTTCAGGGCAACTGAATCCATTTGCAAATGCATGTCAAGTTCGACAAATAGTTTGGGCTTAAATAATGGAAGGTGGCTTTTTTTTTCAATCTAAATGTTTTATTCCAACAGTTTCTAAACAAAACATTTCACTTTTTCATTTTGAAAAAATGTTCAATTGTGAAATATTTTTTTTTTAAAACAGCATAAAGCAAAACACAGACCCTGAAAAGGAAGTAAATGGCATCAAATTTTTGTGTCCAAAGCAAGGATTTAGCCAACCCACGGTGTTTATTTTTTCCATGATATGTGTCAGCAAGCAAACTGGAAAATCTGCATTTCTGGGTAACCTGAAATTATTCTCTTTTTTTCCACCTCTAACAGTGAGCTCAGAAATCAATTTTCACAGATCCATTTCCTGAGCAATCTCATTGCTGCTGTCAAAATGATCTCTCTACTTTTACTTGCACCCAAAATGGACAGATAAAAAAGATTCCTTAAGTAGAGGTGTAGCGTGTCAGTCAAGCCCGTTGCCATTGCCATCATTGCGATCTAAATAAGAAGGATCTTGGATCTTTTTCTTTCACTTTCCCCCAGGGCAGCTCACAGGATGGGTGCCATTGCCTTGCTCTCCCATAGCACCTGAACTTCCCAGGGGCCTTATTGATTAATTAACCCTTGCAATGATGCTGTAAGGTGCAGGCAGTGCACACAGTAATTGCTTTCCCTGCTGCCAAAATCCTCTTCTGTCAATGCAGTCTTTTCTCCATTCCTTTTCTCTCTCGGCATCACTCTGTGCTTAGGCTTTTCCAGCCTTTGCTGCCTGGCTCCTTTCTGCCTCGGTGGGCAAATCAACAGATGGCTTCTCTATCCCATGCAGTCAGACAAATCACACCGGTGCAAATTATTTGATGTCATAAGCATTGCTTGGTTGACATGGTTGGCTGGCACTACAGGGTTGTCTCACCAGCAGACAGAGGGAGCCGATGACCCAAGTTGCTTTAATTTGTTATACCCCTTGCAAGCATGAGGTGGTTTCTGTAAAGAACTGCCCAGGAAAAATCTCTGATGAAACTCAGCCACCAGTGAGCAGCCATGCAGCTCTTGATCCAGTGGCCAGCACATCCCAGCCTGAGCGGTAGCAGGGCTTTGCTTGGGCAGCCTGGGGTTCTAATGGTAGCATGCAGGCTGTTCCAGAGGGGTAAGTGTCAGCCGGTACCACGGTGCACCAGCTCTGCTTTACATGGAAAGGAGCTTATGAAACCCTTCCCTGATTTCAGAATGAACAAAAGTCTTCCCCCTTTCTCCACATTTCCCTCAGAGGCTCCCTAGCCAGGTCTAATCTTTCGCTATCAGGCACTCACCGCACAGCTCCTCTGCCCGGTACCGGTGGGTGTCTAACGCGTTGCAGGCTGTGCAGGTGCAGATGCCCCGTCCCACGCACAGAGCAAGGGAAAACGCAGGCCCACGTCCACTTCTCTTTGTTACTAACACTTAGCCATCAGCTGCCAGAAAAGGCCCCGCATCTTCCCGCCCTCTGGCTGCCTGGTTTCGTATTTGCGTCTCTGCTTCTCTGCTGGCCGCGGGAAGCATCCCTGCCCATCTCTTACAGGAAGAGCCGGTGATTCCTACAGGCATCACGGAGGAGCTGAAACTGTAGAAATGCAAATGCGGCTGCCAAGAGAGGGCGTTGAGGCACTGCGAGTGGCGGGGCTGGCTGGGGACGGGGCTGAGGTGCTCCCCGGGCAGCCCCAGCCGCGCTGCCCTGCGGGGGCTGCCGGCGGCTGCGCCCCGAGCTGCCCCAGCGCCGAGCGGCTCTTCGTCCTGCCTGGCCTTCCTGCGGCACAGGCACCGGCACAGGCACCGCCACGGAGCTGCTGCTTCTGTGCAGGGCTCAGCAGAGCTTGGCCGCTGAGCTGGCTGCAGCATCCCACCCATGCGGGCGGTCAGAGGACCCGCCTGCCTACCCTTGCCTGAAATGATGGGGAGACATGTGCTCCGCTTCCCCGTGCGCCCCAAACGTATGTGGGTGCGTGTGGAGCGGGCTGCTGGTGCAGGGGCAGGAAGGGTGGTTACCCTCCCATACTCCCCGCTCCCCTCTGGCTTTTGAACTCGTGCAGGAGCGGGCAGACCCAGTATGTAGGTTGATCATGATAGGGGCTGGGTTCGCCTTGCCTTTCTTTCCTCCGGCCTCAGAGGCAGGGGATGTCCATGTCCTACACTACCCTTTGACCCTGAGCTATGGGAGTGAATGCCCAGGTCAGCTCCCTTTTGTGGAGGTGAGCCTTGCACCAGCTCCACATGCACCTTCAAGGGGGAGGGCAGCAGCTGTCACCAGCCCGAGCACCCGTCCACCTCCTCGGCTTGCGTCAGCATTGCTGGTGTTGCTCCCTAATGGAGCAAAACCAGTCAACTGTTCTTTAAGCAGCTATCGGCACCACTGAGATGAATAGCAGCATTTCAGGAAATGTATATTTTGTTTAAGGTGGAGCCAGGGTCAGTGTGTACCTCAGAGGAGAATCTCAGCCAGGGTATGAAAAGCATTTTGTTTTGATTTCTGAAACCTCTAACTGTCTTTTCCTTAAGAGAGATGCTGTATTTTAAAGTGAACATTCAAATGTAGAAAGGGTGGCTTTACTTTTGAGGAAAATAAGGGCCAGGGTTTGCAACACCAACTCATTCTGCACCCCGCAGAAAGCCACTGAGCTCTGGGGCTCTGCTCTGCTCTTTGGTAAGGTGGGACATGAATACTGACCTAGATGCTGGAGAAGAATGGTAGAGCAGGCAAATCTCTGGACTGTAGACCTCAAGAGGCAATCTTATCATTTCAAATCCCAATGCAAGGACTTTATATTGGAAAAACTGTTCTGAGCTCATTCTTTGGACATAAGCACTTACTGGCTTGTACATGGGTTTTGACCAGTGGCATACACCCACAGTGTTGTGATGTCCCTTGTGTTTGAGTGACAGCATCTGATGTATATTTGCCTGGTGAAAATTTACTGCTTTGATTTTTGGCCTGGGCTTCATGTATTGGAGGCTATGGGTGCCTGTGGGGCAAAGGGAGAGAAATATGAGCGAGATCAATGCAATGAGGAAGGAGTCAAAAACGAGGCAGCTGTATTTGTTGCAAGGAAAATGGATGGAGGCTGTGGAAAGCAATCACTGTTTGGAGCGAGAGAGTGATGGTATCCAATCAGGAGACAAGGAAAGAGTACATTTCGGAGCAGTAACTGGTGTTAGCTTCCCGTTAACCATAATAATAACTATATCCTAGAGTGATTGCCGAGTTCATTTAGACCCAGATACAATTATTGCATTGTGTGCAACAAGCACCCTCAATTTGCTGTGCGATATTGAGCTGGAGTCAGCTCCCTTACAGGCTCCAGTTTCCAGAGGCTGGGCTGCTAACAAAGTGCCCTCTCGCTCTCACGTGCCATCACTCACCGCATGTTCACACACATCTATATTCTCTGATAAAATCAGGGTCTTTGCAGATAAATACCAGGCAGTATTTCTTTCAGAAAATTCTCTGTCTTCCTGGCAGCGGCCTGAAAGTCCCTCGTTGTAGGCTCAGAAAGCTCTGTGCTTGGAAAAAAAGCAGCCTGTGTGTCCAGTCCCCAGCTCCACAGTTCCCAGTTTGGGACTGGGGCAGCTGGGCTCTGTTGCAGGTGCGTTTTGGCTAGAGAATCTCGGAAAGTGTGATGCAGGGCACTCATCAGCCATTGGAAATGCTCTCATTAACCTCAGCAGCCTTGGTGTTGCCTCTGCCAGACACAACAGAAGCCTTTGGGAGTAATAAGGTTGACACACCCGGAGCTTAAATTTGGACAAGCTTTTTAATACCCAGCTGAAGAGATTACAAGAATGACCTACTTGTTTATATGTGGCAGATCTGTGAAATGTGCAGAAGGCTTTGCTCATTAAGAGAAGAGGTCTGCGGGGTGGAGTGGCCCCACCAGCACCAGAGCTTCAGCCAAGCGTTCAGATCAGACAGTGCCTCCAAGGAGCTGGGCTCTTGCACACATTTCAAAATTCCTCACGCCATCCCTAGCTCTTAGAAAAAATGCTTTGTGCTGTGAGGCAAGGACAGCTAATCCCAGCCTCTAAGGCTGCTAGAGGTTTGCAAGCAGTTCAGACTCATCGGCAAAGCCGATGCTACCTTGCACAGTGGGCCTGGGATGTACAGGCAGGGCAACAGCATGCTGTGCCTTACAAGCCACTCCACAAGCCCTGAGTGTTCTGAGTGCTGAGGCATGCCACGCTGTAATCTGGGATCCACCTCTCCTGCATCCTGATCTTCTGTATTGGTATTAGCTACAAGCGTTTGGGACACATGCAACACCTTCTCTTTTCTACTATACAATAATTTCTATCTGCCCTGACTCATAGCCCAAGATGCTCGAGTTCTGGATGATGCATTTCTGCCCATCGCATGGCTTCTCAGGAGATGGGAAAATGCAACCTGGTACAAAGGCAGCTTCCTTAAGGGAAGACTTTATCTGATCTTCTGCTGGCTGAAAGTACAAAGGCCTCGGGAGCATTACTATTACCCAGGGAGTTACCCTTAGCTGGATTTTGGGGACTTTCTAAAATGTGATGTAATAAATGAGCCAGAAGCTGTGTTGTAACCTGATTAATATGACAACTCGGGTTTTCTGTGTGGTGATCAGCCTCTCCCACAGCATGCTGCCAGGCTGGAAGGTGCAGGAAAAGGGCATTTGGGGCTCAGGTGATGGGAGCAGGTTCCCCAGATCATCCTCTGAGAGCCTTGAATACCCAGAGCCTCTTTGATGAGCAGAGTCTGAGGTGTGATTTTGCTCTATGTTCACTATCTGCTGGGGTGCTCCAAAGGGCACTGTGCATGGCTATTGCAGAGACTCTCAAACCTCTCATGATCTTGTGACTTTAAGGAGGATGGAGACATGCAGCTGCGGCCTGTCTGGAGAGAGAAGTGTTCAGCTTGGTGAGACTCTCAGCAAGGAAGGCCAGTGTGAACCCTTCACGCTGTTAGTCACCCAAAGCATGCAACCACCTGCACAACTATATTGACTGAGTTGGTGCTGGTGTGACCCAAAACATGACCCCTGTGCTGTCCCTATTTGGGGCAGCCTGACCCCAAATTCCTCTGTGCCCGCTGCCTGCCAGGGACAGACCCCAGGCTACCCTGTTGCTCTGATACCTCTCTGTGGAGAGATGGGACAGGCCTGCTGAGGCAGAGGTGACAGCTACAAGGGTTCCTCCACCCTCACTGCTCATCATGCATCCCAGCTGAGTGAACTCAAAGCCATCCCAGACATCACTCAGCAGGCACTCAGGCAGTGTGGGCAAGCAACAACCCAGGTCCTGGGGGTCACAGCAGTTCAGGTGCAGCTGCCAAGTCCTTGGGCCAGTGACAAGGAGAAAAAGTGTGTAGTTATAAATCTACAACCTGGTCTTAATAGCTTTGGGCTACAGGCACGTAGATTAAATTTCAGCCCTATATTTCATGGAAGTCACACAGTGGCATGTCAAGGTGCTATATCTGAGCAGCCCTCTGATGGTGTGTTGGACGTCTGGCAGGTGCACTAACTAGAACGATGAAATAAAGCACAACAACATCTAGGCTGAAGAACAGGATAATCTCTTAGTGGTGAGATCAGAGCTGTAAAGTAGCATCTTGGGGAACTGATGGAAGCTTCTCCATGATAGGGTTATTTAAAAAAAAAAAAAGGTGTATATTAGCCTAGTGGTATGAAAATCGTGGCAGGTTTGTCTGAAAAAGGATGATAGAAGAATATGTTGTTCCATTTTCAAAAACTTTGCTCTGAATGCTGTTTACTTTTCTTTGGAGAGTTAGGAGGAAAGTTGGTTCATTATTTTTTGTTCAGGAAGAGAAGGTTTCTTTAGTTGTTGTACCCTTTTCTACAGTAATAAGTTTTAGCTTGTGCACTTTCTTGTGGATGCAAGAGGGACGGGAGGAAGGTTACTTGCACCCCGTAAGGATAACCTCCCACAACACAAATTTAGACACGCTCTGTGCTTGTTGTACAAAAGGGTTCCTCTCTGTGGCAGTTGTCAGATGCAGGGAAGGGGAGAGGGAGAAGGGCACAGATCAGATACCCATCAGCTGATGCACAGCACAAGACTGGGTACCACTTTGCTGGATGTGGCTCCCTTTTTGGATACTCAGTTTCCTTCGTGCATGGCCGTACTAGAAAGCTACAGCACAGAAGCAGAGCTGTTTTCTGCAGCCGTGCACAGCAGACAAGGAAAGCAGCAGCCCAGTGATTAGGATTTCCCAGCCTTGTTCCCCTGTGAAGCCATCCCTGATCACATCAGCCTTATACTTCCTACTTGCCCCTGTTCTCAGATAGTCCCAGCATGGCTTTTCCCAGCCTGTGCAGGGTGCTGCCAGCCGGTATCAGCTCAGCCAGGAGACAAGGCCAGCAGCAAGCATTTGCCCAGTGAGCAAAGGCAGCCCTTACCCTAGCATTGGAAATGAAGGGCTTTTCCCTCCAGTGATAGCCTCCTTTAGTCCACAGCCTGTTCTCCACTCTCTTCCTCTGCATGACGGCAGTAAGCACCTATATTTTTGGATGCCCTGCCATAACAGCTGTCTCTACCAATCCCAGCAGCAGTGTTGTGGCCTCTGTGGACTGCAGGGACTAGCCCCTGGCCCTACGTGCCTGCTTGCACCTTACATCAGTGGTGGCATGCAAGAATTCTGGGGCAGAAGCTGGTCAGGACCAGGTGGGAAGGGGCCAGCCCTGCAGAGCCTGTAGTTTTGGCCATCTCTTTTGGACCAATGCCTCTTCCTCGCTGTGAATCCAGAGGTAATATCCCTGGCTCTGGCAATACCCAGGGACTGCCTGTGGGGCCACAGCAAAGTGGAGGAAGGTGTCCCTCACCCCAAGAAGCCTGTCTGGGTGTGCGTGTTGCGGGGAGCTCAGTCCTCAGTACAAAATGACGAGCTGGTAATAAATATTCAACTTATTTAGAATTGCAAATACCAGGGGAAGGAAACCAGTAAACAAAAGAGGCCTCAATCAGCATCCTGGCTAAAAATCAGGAATGCTGAACTGCAGCGATGGATACAGGAGGAGCAGAAGGCAGCGAGTGGCCAGCCAGGCCTATGCACAAGCAATTAAACCAAATTCGAATCTGAGAAAGAAAAAATTCAAAAGGAAGCTGCTTAAGTTAGGCCCTTCTTAATGAGAGTCAAATACACTAGAAAATATTGCCTGCTAACAGTATTCATAAGCTGCTCCCAAGATGTTTTGATTAAACCGCTGTTGTCTTTCTAGTGTACTAATGGTTTTTAATCTCTCTTGATGCCTTGGGGCAAAGGGGTCTACTGATTCACAGCAGCCTGGTGAGCTCAAACTTGTCCCTGGTGAATGCATCTCTCATGCCAGAATCACAGCTTTTAATTTTTAAAAATGTGAGTTTTTAGCAAAGGGAGAACCCTTAGCTTGCGAGCAGGATGTAACTGCTGCGATGCCGTGTGACTGAATATGAAGGGAGCTCCTCTGGGACAGAGACAGTACTTCTCCCCCTTCTCCTTGGGGTGCACTGAATTACAGTGCTAGCACTGTTTCACTGCTGGACAAAATCTAAGTGCACTCTGCTGCCTGGCTGATGTGGTGGGGAGGAGCAGGTTGCCATGTCTCCTGCTGCTCCCATGTCAACATGCCAGAAGTGGGTGCAGACCCACAGGGGTTGCACAAGGCAGCTGGCAAATGAAGGTCAAGCCTCATCTTGGAGGGGCTTCATACATCTCCAGTAGCCATAGGAGTGATGCTGGGCTGGTGAGTGATGCTGGGGGCAAGAGAGGGCTGGTTTCTGGTGTTTAGTGGCCCTCAGATCACACAAGTCTGCTGGGAGGTAAGAGCAGTGTGTGGAGTTTGATTCTTGAGGAATCATTTTCCTTGAGCTGGGAAAGCAATCCCTTCCATGCCCTAAAGCCATGCTCTGGGCTTATACCAAACTCAAAGCACACCCACCTGTCTCCCAGTGGGCAGTGTCTTTTTGGCACTCAGCCGTCTCCTACGGGGGTGTCTGTACCTCCCTCCCTTTTACAGCCCCTGTTCCCCCTGTTTTACATTCAGCATGCCTGGCCATCCTCCCTGCCACGTTGCTCTGCCCATGGTGGGCAGCCCGGGCTCACCACCAGCTGTGACCCCCTCTTTCCCAACTCATCCCAAAGCCCACAGCCAACTCACCACTCCACCTCCATGCAACTTTCTAGCTCCTCAGTTTCATCCCCCAGCCTCATGTTACTGGCTTTTACAGAAAAATAGCTGGGATGGGCTGGGAAAGGAGGGAAGACTTTTCTGTCAGCAGGTACAAGGCGAAAGCTCTGCCTTCCAGCTCTGCCTGGCAGGGGCTTGCACAGCACATGGCGTGCGCTCGCCTCCCACCTCCTGTTTGGGCTGGGCACCAGGGAGCATCCCTGATGAGAGCAGACAGTTCCTCCATCCTCTGGGTACAGTAGCTGCTTGTTGCTCATGGAGAATGAAAACATATTAAAGTACGAAACTGCTGCACTAGTCATTTTCCAATTCCCCACTCGGAGAACTGGCTTCCCTGGAAAATAGGTCACTTACATAAAAAGCACCTTATTATCACACCACAGCAGTGAAGGAAAGAGATGGCTCGAGAGACACTTTCATTTCGAGCCCCTGTTCCTGGGTACTTAGATATTTCTGGAAAATTGACCCTTTGGGCTGCAATTTCTCATGCTCATTTTCAGCCCGTAAGGTGAATTTCAGGACCTCGTTCCCTCCACTGAGCTAGATGAAGCCTTGGAAGAAAATGTGTTATATCTTAACCCTTGGGAGGGCAGTGCATCCCAAACTCACTACTTTCTGGGGATCGAGGTGAGCCATTATCCCTGATTTTTACCAAGAACAGGGAAGACTCCCAGAGAGAGACAAGTAGACTTGTGTCCTCCTACCTCCTCCTGCAGTAACCTCCTGACTTCCACCCTCACCAGATACTCATTTGTGTTTCTCCTCTAACTTGTAGTTGTGCTTAGCCCTCCCTAGGATGAGAAATGGTCAGTGAAGGGAAAATGAAGGAGGAGAGATGGGAAGAAGAGTTCATGCTGAGCCTGGAGGTGCTTGAGATGTGGAATGGGTCAAAGGCACCATAGGGACATGCCCTTGTGAGAAAGGGAGAAGGTATCCAGTTTTCAGTAAAGGCACCAGAGCTGAAAGAGGGGAAATGGATGGGTGAAGAGAAAGGAGGGATTCAGTGAGGGCCTGTGTGGTTGGCCTTGGATTCAGGCCATCTCAAGAGGGAATGGGGAAGTTGCTGGTGAACAGCTTTGGCTCAGCTCACTTCAAAGCAGTGACAGTAGCAAAATGCTCAGCTCTCCTCTGAAAAAAAGAAGGTCTGGCTTTGGGAAATAGGCTGACTGAGACACTCCAAAAGGCAGTACTCACCTCCTTGGTCCTGATCTGAGTTTTATGTTCTGCCTCCATTTCAGCTGGGAGATTCAAGTGCTATAAACCTGACAACAGAAAGCATGGAGAGTTTCCTCAGCCCCTCCATTTTAAAGTTGCTGACTCCAGCCTTGGCCAGCATCTGTTTCTCCTCACTATGCTGTTCACGCTGTGGAAGAAGGCACCTTTCTGGCAGACTTGTACTCAGTGAGGCAGGCGGAAAGGAGCCAGGGTATGAGGGAGCCTCCAGAAGAGGAGTATGAGGAGTGGGAAGTGGAAGGAGGAGTGGGATGGAGGAGAATGAGAAGGAGAGGATGCAATAATGTGGGCAGATGGGATGGGAGGACTGAGGGTAACAGCACAGTGAGAAGCCTGTTGAGACACCTGGAAGTTGGGGAAGGCAGATGGAGAACGGGCCAACCAAAGAGCAGGTTGCCAACCTCTCACCCTTACCAGCCCAACTGCTCTATGCTGAGGAGGAGCTCGATGCCCTGGCATGCCATGGACAGCATGGCTCCTACGCAGTGGGGGACATCCTTGCCACCAACACTGCTGTGAGAGGGAAGCAGAAGGCCTGGTGTCTTGGCACAGAGGAAGTGCTTCCAAAAAATATTAGCAATTATCTCCGCAGCAGCGGCAGCCAGAGAGCCGGAGCAATTTGCATAGTAAGAGTTGGGAGATAGATGGCTCTTTAAACCAGATCTGTCATTCCCAGCTCTCTCCCCATCTCTGATGCTTTGATGTTCCTCTTTGAAGAGCTCTCCTCGCTTGCTATTCCTCGCTCCCTTGGTGCCACTCCAGCTCTCCAAATGCCTTTCTCTGTCTTTCTGCCTGTGTGCCTTTGCTGCTGCCCCAGTATGCCTGTGTCTCAGCAGGAAGGATGCAGAGCGAGTGACAGCTGGCACCCTGAAAGGCAGCGCTGGCAGGGGGCTGCAGGGAGGGAAAGCCAGCTTTAACAGGCACCAAGGCATTTGTTCAGCATGAGATCTAATGCAACATCATGGAGGGCAATGTGAAACAGTAACAGCAATAACACCAAGCAGCTTTCAATCACTGCATTGGTATCCAGCAGGGATGCAAACATTCAATCCAAAAGTACAAAAAGATGGAGGTGAGTGAGGGGCTGGAGACCAGGAGTTCCTGGTTCTCCAAGCCTTCTAGGGCACTGTGGGCTTCCTAGTATTTCAGTGCATATGTCATGTCTCACTCCACCTGTGTCTCTGGTAGGTTCAAGTCCCTGGAGAGGGAAGGAAAGGGAGAACAGACTCGTGAGAAAAGTGATTTTGGGTGGTTGAAATTTTAGGAGGGCTGGACACTTGGTGAAACAGGCCAGAGGCTCTTCTGAGCAGCAGTGGATGTCAAGGAGTCTGTCACAGCAACAAGTGCTAGATCAGAGGACCTTATCGGTGAACAAGGCATAGGGGAACCAAGAGGGGCGGATGGGTTAGAAGAGGTAAGTCTGGGGACAGTTTTATACATATCAAACCATGGGCTAAGTATGGCATGGGAGACCAGGCAATTGGAGAAGACAAGCCAGTGCTGGAACTAAGGCCTTGTCTATACACGGTAGTTTTACCAGATACTAAGGTGTAGCTACTCAGGTGGGGTTTTACCTTGCTGCAACCCACCTCCCATCTGACCTCATACAACCCAGGGTGCCAGTGACTGATGGTTTGGATTTCTTCAGTTTAGCAAAAATTCTTTCACAAGCTGCAGAAGCTAAAAAAAAAAAAGGCACTCTAATACCAGAATTGGTGTCTATTTGGGTTCTTATTAAGGAATAAAAGCTAAAAGAGGTAATAGCAGTGCTTTAGTTTCACCACTTACGTTGGTGAAACTCAGTGAAGTTGAAGAGTTATACTGAGGTCACTTACGTTGGTGAAGTGACCTCAGTATAACTCTTTCCAGCTAAAGGACGCACTGTAGCCTAATGTTGTGTTACATCTCAGGATCGCCTAATGGGTAAAACTGAAAAGCAAGAACCTGTCAAAGAAGCATGGACACATACAAATGTCCTGCTGCTGGTTATCTCACTCGAAAGATATTTTGAAAGGTTCATGCTTTTGAAATTAAAATTATTGCAGTGTATGCCTTGTATGTGCAGAAATCCTAGTTCTGTCTACTACTTTCAGAGGTTCTTAGGTCTATGCTGCCTTTGAGAGCTGTGCTTGAATTTGGGCTCAGGGTCCCAGGGCAAAGAGGTGTGAGGCAGATGTTTTCACTGCAGGGACTAAGTAAGAGCTTCCATTTCTAGTGCCGACTGAACAGTGCCAACCCAGCCCAAATATCCACCTGCCAAGGAGAGTGCGTGTCTCCTTGCATCCCTGTCAGGAGCCTCAGTGTGTCTTGGTGTCACAGCCCACATTTCCAAAAGCAGGTTCTGTCTTTCTAGGGCCATTTCGAACTGCATTAAAGATCTGAGTTTTTTTAAGTTCATGAGACAGGAGAGAGAATTGCTTGGTAGCTCTGAAAAAATAAATGCATGCCTTGCAGATGAACTGCCCTGAACTGGAGACTGGGTAGCATCAGGAAAAGTTGTGAGCAGCGTGTAGTTTATAAACAGGGATCTCAGCCCTATGCAGGGGACTTGGGAACAGCAGTCCCTTGTGGTGAACAGACCCAGGTGCAGGCAGTCCAAGCTTCACCTCCCTCCCCAGCCATGCTCACAAGTAGGATTTTTGTTTCTGCTCTCTGATGTAAGCAGTTTGATTGGTTCCAGGACACCCCTGGGTTCACCAGCTTGGAGGGATAAAACCCCAGCTGCACTCTGGGTGGCCTGTCTATATTTCCTGCTGTTAGCCGTGCTGCAGGGTGCCATCACTGTTTCTCAGACCCAGGTTTGTGTAGCCTGCTGGCTAAGCTGTGCTTGTAAATGCAGCAGAAGGGCTGTTTCCACTTCCAAATCTTTCTTTTGGCACAGAAAAGTGCTGCTTGACCACTCATGCTTAGGTATAGTACAGCCAGTCACCATGGAGGTCGGACATCATGGTGGTTTGTGGAGGTGGGTGAGGAACATGGGTGTTAACAATCATCAGTCTTTGAGCTCTTTGGATTTAGTTTTTATTTTCTAAATAAGGACTATTGCAAGAAAAGGGGGGGGGCGTTGTTCAAGTGTGTGGCTGTCATCATTAGCACAAAAAACCTACCATGCTCAGAGACTGCTTTCATAAAAAAATACGTCAGGTTTCACCTACAGGTTAGGGACCCTCTGTCTGTTGTTGGCACTGTAAATTAACTCCAGCCTGGTACCTGGGGTAACCTGTTCTCCAGCAGTATAGGTATATGTTCTCTACATTTCAGAGCAGCCAGTAGCAGGAGAAGAGACCCTTGGTTTATCTCACACAAACCAGTGGCCTCAGGAGCTAGATTTTCTCTGCAGTGGTGTTGGGGTGTGTCAGGGCAGAATCTGGGCTCATTATTGCACCCTGGAGAACAAAGGCAAGCTACAGCATCCATAATGAAGCATCTCCTATTCCTACCATGATGCCTCAGGGGCAAATGACATAATCTGTGTGCTTGTTTGCATTCTAAGCAAGGCTTCACCAGAAGCTCATGGGATACCACTTCTCACAAAAGCCCATGGGTGGCTTGGTGAGGGTCTCCCTGGTGAGGGGCTTGTATCAGCATGTCCAATGAGCCTGGGGTGCTAGGAGGGAGCTACAGCACTTCTTCCTCCTTGCTTTTCTTATGTTTTTGCTGTGGTTTGTTCTCTTTTTCCTTTGGGTTGTAGAAGCCTGGGGATTCATGCCCTAGTGGGAAATGAACCTCTGTATCCTGGACTTCTGGTTCCACCTGTGAAGCAGAAGGCTAGTCCCTTCCTGATGTGTGCTTGATGCTTTGTGTGCTCCCAGTCAGTCAAGCTGAGGTTAAGGAAGGGAGATGGCTTGCTATATACAAGTTGATGAAGGAAAAGGATTATCCTTCCTCTTGTGAGTATTAGTGAATAAACAGGCTGTGAGCACTGCCAAGTCAATGTACATTTTTTAGAAAAACAAGCACTCAGACATTGTCACCTCACTTTAATCTCCTCTTGCCTTTAGTGATTACTTTTTCCTTGGCCATTGCAGACTCTCTGACTAGCAATAAGTACAGCTTACTCCACTGTTCTTGCCCAACATTAACGGGTAATGACGTAAAGCTGTATTAAGCCTGAGCTACTCTGATCATCTCATTCGAAACATCCCTTGAATGCCATGGAACAAATTTCTCTGTAACAAGCTAGTGGTCAGTGGATTCATGCCTACTTTGTCTTGCTGGTTTTGTCTTGAAAAGAAATTTTTGAGCTGAAAACTGTAGCAGTGTATGTGTTGCAGGAACAGAAAATGCCTGAATTGCACACTGACCTTCACTACACAAAGTGTTTTCAGAAAGCTTACCTTGTCTTTAGAGGTCATCCTGCATTCTCAGCAGGGATAGAGGGCCAGGACTCCAGCTGATATAAATCAATGCAGGCTGCCTGAGAAGGCCTGAATTCAACTGAAAATTTGTTGAATAGTTTTTGATAGAGGTCTATAAAACCAGAAATAGTACAGAGAGGGCAAGCAAGGAACATCCATTCCCTAGCTGTTGTCCTAGAAGAATAAAGGGACACCAGCTGAAGTTAGCATGCTAGATCTTCAACAAGGAATGATTCCCAATACAATGCACCATTAATCTGGGGAACTCCTTGCCAGAGTGGGCTATGCATTTATGTTTACATGGTTCAAAAAGCATCTGGACAAACTCCTAGGGCTACTAAACACAAGAAAAACATGTCTTCTTGCTCAGAAAGCCCCTGAGCTCCAAGCGATGAGAAACCAGGGAGGAATATATAAAAAACTGAGATCTTGGGCTAGCTAGAGCACAGACAAGCAGGTTAGCAAAACCAGTGTGGGCCTTTTAGTGTGGGGCAGAAGGTGACAACAGTAGAGGAATAACCTTCCTACTCTTCCACATTTTAGGATGATTTTAAGGAGACTGTGGCACTGTACAACTGAAACAGCCAGAAATTTCTCTCCTGCTCCCTGAGATGGATTGCTCAGGGAAAGACCAGCCATGTTATCGGGGGTAGTCCATTGCCACAGAGCTGGGAGAGCATCCCTGGCCACAGCAAAGATTTCTTGCAGGCTTGCTGAGGAGGGGATGAGGTTCAAGTCATCCAGACTCCCACACTTCCTTCTAAGAGAAGATAGCCGGAGAGTGTGCTGATACGGCAGTGGAGGAGAGAGAAAGAGCAAGGCAAGAAGTGCAATGTCAATGCAAAGTCCTTCTAGGCAAGGACTGCAATTGGGAATGAGCCACTGGCCTACTTGTGATCTTGCTCTCCTACTGAGAGAGGTGTTGAGAAATCTTAGCACCCAGTGGACGAGAAAGCAGCAGCCTAATGTTGAGGGGTGAAGATGATGGGCTGTGTGCAAGGACAAGCTCTACACTTATTGTCACCCTGTCATGAACTATCCAGCCATGAAGCTTCTCCTGGGGTGAAAGAAAGGTGAGAAAACAGTGGTGTTCTCCATTCCTGAGCAGGTCTGACCACCATATGGTGGTAAGAATTATTGTCACCACAATTAATTCCTTCTTGACATTACTCTGGCAGATGTCCTCAGGTCTGCAGGAGCAGGGCTGTCTTCTTAGCAGGTGCAAAGCAGTGGAGTAAGAAATAAGTGGCAGGGAGGATCCCTTCTATTTTGTAGGCTAGCTGAGCTTGCATGAGAAAGAAGCATCTCTTGGATGCTGAAAAGACTCTTTGACCTCTGGCCCTGCATGTTTTCTGAGGAACAGGGACTCCCTTTTCCCCCACTGTCACTCCATTCCTGGAATACACCAAGATTGCTGAAGTTAACAGTTTCATATGAAGCAACTTGTGCATTGTGACAAGGAAAGTAAGCCAAAGCAGAGCACCTATCTCATGCAAACATGACCTTAGTGTCCAGCAGCCACTTGACACTCTCTGTTAAAACAACTCTACCTGCAATTAAAATGTCTGAAGTGAGGGCTTTTGAACTGCTGGGCCTTAGGATTACGGCTCTGGAGGTAGTAGTAAATGTATACGTTTTCCCCCTCTTTCCTTCTTTTGTGTCACCCTATAAAGAAGAGCTCTGCATGAGACTGAAGGAGAGAAGAAGAGGCAGTTTTTGATAGTTTAACCTTTCTGTCTCTAGTGTAGCATAACCATCAGCCATCATCCCTGGATTTCAGTGTCCTGCCATGGTCCTTGCTCCCTGTATTGTGTAGTGCAGAGGAACCAGAGAAGCACACAGACTGTTACTATAGACATTTCTGCTGGGATTTCCACGCCATGGTTCTGGTACATCTTTGGGGTATGTTCTGGAATTGTATGTTGATTTGGGGCTGGTTTCGGCTACAACCCAGACTTCTGATATAGCTGCTATAGGCCTGGAATTCCTAAGCGCACATGACAAACTCATGTCTTCAGGGCACGGACAGGGAACCAAGAGTAGTCTGGCTTTCAGAGAGCCTGGCTTGGGCTATGCTGGTCCTCCTACAGTTACGGCTTCTCCCCAGCTTTTGCTCTGCCTTTGCTGGCAGGTACATCCATCTGAGAAGGCTCCAGTGACTTCTGGCACACAGGAGATGTTAAGGAATGCTATGGGGCTCTGAGTCTATCCAAAGTGATACTGCTCACATTCCTGTACGTTGCCAATAGCAAAGTCTTGCCTTGGCTGAGATACCAGTATAAAGGATTTTTAAGAAATGATAGATGAGATGGATTGCTGATATTTCTTAAAAATGGCCAGTTCTTCAAAGGGTCCAGCTTTCTACCTTTCATACAGAAGGTTTAAATTCTATGAATTGAATTAGGGATTTTATTTTCCCCTCATATAATTCCTGTTTATTATACCTCTCCTTATTGATGTAGTATCTTTAACTCATGCATCATTTATTGTTATCTGAGCAGTTACTGGAAAGTGTCCCTGGGTAAGCTCTAGAGAGGAATGGTTGCCTCTCTAATGGAGGAAAAGCCTAACTACTTCCTAAATCAATTAACCTGAAAGGCCAGAAGACACGTCCAGTCTGCTCTAAGCATGTGCACATACTCACATTCGCACACCGCAGTGGTCTCTGATGTGGGTAGCGGCACGGTACCCGCAGACATGCTTGTTACTCCCCGTGTCCTCCCCGCCACGCTGACGGCCTGCTGAACTGCATTTCCTACTCAGCACGTATACTTCCACTCCATACATCCCTGCTGCTGCACGTGCACTCGTAACTCATGGCTCAGCAGCTGCTGGTTCCCCGCCTGCAGCTGACCCAACAGGGGACATGTACCTGTTCTCTAGCAGGCAGCACAGCTTCCAGGCTCGAGCCATAAAAATTCGTGCTGCTTGACTAGAGAAGTCCTGGAGGTAATGGTCACCTCATGCACACGCATATTCATATAATGCCTCTTTGTCCCTGCTCACTGCATGGATGAAAAGGCTAAACTGCCTGCTGACAGACATCACTGTCATTGAAAGTAAAGGGGAATTTGGCAGAAGTCATTATTGCTAATAATTGTCATTCATCCTGGGGTGAGACAGGGGTGCTGGACTGCATGGGAACACACCTGAATGTAGCACTGCCCATCAGCAAGCCAGGAGAGCATCCAGTACTGAGCACGAGCAGAGGCCAACGCAACACCTCCATGCTTTGGGAAGAAGGGCAAGACACAGCCCGTTTTGCCCACCCCCAAGACCCCTGTACGTTCTCCAGGAGGGAAAGAGAGTGTGGATGCTGCAGTGGAAGAGAGTTGATAAAAGCAAAGGCTGTGGGTAAAGCAGATCCAAGGGAGAAAATTGTCTGGTAAGTGGAGTGAAGTATGAAGGAAGGAGATGTTGTGGGTTTTTAGAGCACAGGTTATGAACAAAAGTGCAGTTAGAAAGCAGAGGCACTGAGTGGAAAGGCAAAAGAAAGCACTGGGCAGAGAAGCAGGTGGGAAAGAAGGTGATAAAATGAAGCCAAAACAACATGCTCATCTGGAAAGGATGAAGGCAAGCAGGAGGTACTGGTAGGAGCTGGACTGCATGCTCTCTCTTCCAGGAGAGTGTCAACATTGCGACTCCAAAGCTGGAACACCTGGAGGCTGGTGAATGGAAGGGAGCAAAGAGTTAGTGGCACAGGAAATTCTCCATTTGGGGAGAGGATCAATGCTAGGAAGGGAGGAAGAGAAGGAGGAAGGAAGGAGGAATGGAAGGAAGGGAGGGAGGAAGGAAGGGAGGGAAGAAAGATAAGAAAAGATTAGAGCAAGACTGGTAGCAGAGAGGGCATTTGGCAGATATTTCTTCCACAGATTGTGCCATGCTAGTGGGAGAGGGGAAGTGTTTAACTGGGGATTGAAGCAAGCTGGGGATAGTGTGAGGACATGCAGCAGGGAGTAGAAGCAAGAAGAGGAAACATGGGGCTGCACGTCTGTTAGTGTGAAAGCCAGAGGAATGAGGAGCAGAGAGTGAGAGGTGTCAGAGGGCAGCAATGGGCATCTGGGGGACAAGGAGGAAATTTACTTACGACTTTGCAGCTCTGCTGATATACTATGAAGAAGGAAATGTAGGCTGTAACCTGTGTGTAGCCTACAGAGGGTATGTTTTCAGGGGGCAAATCTTTGAGCTACAAGTCAATTACTGATGAGGCCTTGGTTGCTTTTCAGGAGACAGATCTAGGCATCAGCTTTGAGTGAGTCCCAGCCCCAATACAGCCACTGCATGAGCCTTTGAGAAGGAGAGGGAGCACTGGGACTCCTGCTGGCACATGTCCTGGCATCTCTCAGGCCTTTCAGCTCAAACACTCCCCAGAAAATCCACATGCATGTGCCCACTCTGGACCTGGTGTGTTGCGTCCCATGACTGCGCAGTGGGCCATGGCCAACGCTTGCAGCTCCTGGAGAAGTTCCTCTCCTTGACATCTGTGATAGGAAGGAGGTCCCCAACTTCACTGTGTGAGCAAAGAGGTTGCTGCAGAACAGGCTGAGAAGCAAGCCATATTTTCAGGCTTGTGCCACTGGCTTTTGGCAGCCATGAAGGAAGCTGAGCCACTGTATTATAATTTCAAGCTCCATTAGAGAAACATGGGGATTGGGATAGCAAAGGAAAGGAGGAGGCAGGGAGGGATGAAGAGAAAATTGAACAGAGCAAGTAGCACTTGAAGGGGAAAGAAATGTTGCTTATAGGCTCAGAAGGGGAAACTGCAAACAGAGATGAGATTAAAAGGGAACCCTTGAGACTGTCTCTTTAAATACAGCAAGATTCACTTACTCCATGCTGAGCCAGGATTGTTGAATGCTGGAGGCATGGTCCCGCTGAGGTTTGCCAGCAGATCCAGCAGTGGAAACCTGTCTCTCCCCATATACCAGCAAGTTGCCCTCTTCCACCAATGTTATGTACCAAGTCCCATTGCTGATACTTTTACTGCAGAGTGAGCCTAGTGGGGAAGCTTTTTACTTGACTACACTTCAGCACTGAGCATTTTAAATGATCTTTTATCCAGGAGCATACAGTCACATCAGACTTGGTACCATGGGTCTGGGAGTGCAGCATGGGGTATCTGGGTGGAGCTTTCCTTGTGCAGGGAGGGTTGCATTCATTTGCTGGTCCTAAAGGTAGGAAGGAGACCTACAGGTGGAAGAGGAAAAAGCAAAGACTCTGAGACCAGAGCCCATGTTGGCTGATCATGGAAGATGATCTGCTCTCAGAGCCAGGGTGTTTGGGGCAGCTTTGGTGCAGAGGAAAGCAACATGTCCAACCACACTAGCTAGATCCTGACTACTTCAGTCTGCCCAGGAGCAGCTGCAGGACGTTCACATTGCAAGTATTGGTCTGACTGTAACGTGGAACCAGTCTGGAAAGTCTTTGCCAGATTCAGCTCCTTATCTCCCATAGGTCTAATTTCAGCAGATTTTTTAATAGCTCACAAGGGTTGTCCAGGATCAGCATTTGGATGGAAGGCAGATACTGTATTGCTTGTTGCTGCGGTTGTCCCACAGAGGCTACAGGCTTCTTTCTTCTGCTCTGTACCCAGCAAAGATACTGTCCACTGTGAGGAGTGGCGGTGCGGCTGACTAATGAAGGTTGTAATGCTGGACAGCTGGAGAAAGATGGCCCAAATGCGATCTGGTCACCAGAGATGCTCTTGTCAAAGTCTGAAGCGCAGTGCTGTTCAGCCTGATGTCCTAGTCAGATTTAATGTGTGTAATGACATTCACGTTACACCAGTTTTCCTCACGCCCTCAGCTGTGATTTCGGCTTGTATCCCCACATCCCACATGTTGAATTTTTATGGCTTGACAACTGAAAGATTGAATTCCTTGGGACAGTGGCTGGTTTCCATTTGCTCTGACAAATGCTAATGGGGCTGAATAAATAGCAAAAAGTGGTCATAATGTAACAGGGCAATCATTACTGCATTTCTTAAGCTGTTGCCTGGCACCAGTATGTGCCATTAGGTATCTACCACATTATGCCTTAGGAGCTCCTGGGTGTTTGGGGTGTTTGCTTTGTGGAAATGAGAACAAATTCCAAACTCTTCTGGCTTCAGTTTTGTCCATACAACCCAAATGGAGGCTCAGGAGATGGGCAGTAGCCAAGGCAGATCACACTCTCTCCATGCTGTTCTCCTTCCCCACGGCCATGCTGAGAGGCAAGCAGTTTGGCCAGGAGCCCATAGGTGGACCTGCAAGAGAAAAGCTGTTCCCCACCAACTGTGCCCACCACCTTCTGCAGTGCTGGGGCAGAGAGGTACTGCCAACTCAAACACAAGTGCAGCTCATGTTTGGGCTTGGGGGGTCCTGGAAGGCTTTATGATGTATCTACTTGGTTTCTGGCTGCCTTTTAATCTTGTGGGTGATGAGGGAATGGCCAGGATCCTCTGTTAATCAGAAGTAAAAGCAGTCTTGCATGGCCTCTAAGCTTTTCCTAAGGCTGGTGGATCTCAGGAGGTGCCATGTTCAGAAGTGAGAATGTTAAGGCAGTAGGAAAGATTAAAACCCTCTGGGCCAGAGACTCTTTTGTATTCACAGCAGCACTTTTCCAAGGGAGTTTAAGCACACACCTTGTTCCCAGCTGCGAGTCTCCAGCTAAATATTCCCCGCACCCAGGACAACTGCGTCCTAATCCTAACAGAGGCTCCAGGGCACTATTGTAATGCAAATAATGATAAATAACAGTAATAATAAAACGCCACCAGCACTTGCGCCAGCTCACTAGCAATCCCAAACCAGCCATTGCATGTTATGTATCACCTGGGTTATGTAAAGGAGCATGAGCATTAAGACTGGAGCTGTCAGGGAGACGACCAATTAGCCAGTGTAGCTGCCTCCTGCGGGCAGTATATCTACCAGGAGCCAGGGCTGGCATGCCTTTGGGTGCAGGGCTCACTGCACGGGCCCACTAGGGCTGCTCTGCAGGAGTGGGGTTGTGCCGCAGCCTGGCACTGGGGACTGTGTGTGAATGGATGCCCCTGTGCCGCCATGGCAGAGGAGAGTCTGGGGAGAGCATGGGGGTAACATGCCTCCCAGTACCTGCACATAGGCAGTGGCACGTGGTGCAATTAAGCCGCCTGTGATGAAGCACCTGTTCAAAGAGCGGTAGTGTACACTGAAGTTATTTTAGATTACTTCAGATTAAAATCTTCTATTTCTCTCTTTTTGACAGCCAGCTCTTTGTGAGGGCTGTGAAGGGGGCTGCTGATATACAGCAAGAGCTGCCAGTGATGGCTGAAAGGGGGGGTACGTGAGAGCAGAGGGGGCCTTCCTGGTGCTAATGCGAAGGCCGGAGTCAGCAGGCAGCCTGACACACTGGGTTGTGGGTGCTGTGACCCATCCCACCCATCCAGGCTGTCCTTGGGCATTGGCCAAGCACTCCTGCCACAGTGTGGGCTCTCTCATTGGACTAGTTTCATTTGCAGAAGAGCAGCGCAGCATCTGTTTGAGGTTGGAGGCAATGCTAGCATCACATGTGGAGAGCCAACTCTCAGGTATTTTCCAGGAGTTTATGACTGTCAGTGGGAACATCTCAATATGCTCTTTTTTGCTAGAGTCCCAGATCCTGATCGTGTGCTCTTCAGATCCAGTCCTTTGGGTTGATGAGTGTATGGAGGTAAGTAGCATTATTTGGTAGCATTTTTACATTCTAGTTATCTCTGCTGCTTTTAGCAGTTGCTCTGTCTTGGCTGTCAAGCATAAAATAATAATAATTCCCATAGAAGTCTCTTTCCTTGAGAGAAAGGGGTAGACTAAGAAATTAACATCCTAAAATTTTGCCTTTGGCTGAAATCTACTGTTATAGCTTTAGACAAGTTCAGCCTTCTCCCATCTATTCAGCGTGGAGCAGCAGCAGACCACAGAAGGGAGCACACAGGTGTAGGCAATTATTAATAATCAAGCTTCTTCTTGCTTGCAGTTTGTTACAGCCCTACTTAAAGGAAGATACAAATGAGCATACTGGGACCCACGAAACTAGCATCTTGTACTAGCTGTGGTGTACTGTCAGGGACTCATATGAAGTGCTTAGGGAAGGGGCATATGGAGAGGGCAAAACCAGACGGATGTGACCTCAGCTAAAACTTCCCATCTTTGGGCAATAACCAGTTCAAAGGCTTCCCATGCAAATGGATGTGCCCAGACCCTCTGCTGGAATAGCTACACACAGGTCCAACCTCCATGTATTTGCCTTGAGCCCATTCGTATTCCAGAACATGAAACTGGATTATTTCTGCAAGGTACTATAAAATCAATACCTGAGAAGATGCTTCCTGCCACAGAGTGCCTACATAGTATATGGCAGAGATAAGAGAGGACTTCAGACAGAGGAGGAAGAAGCATAAGAAGGCAAGAGGACTGTAATGTTCAGCATGACATGTGGTAGCTCAGCACAACAACAGCCTAGGGCTTGTGAAGTATTTTGCAGTCCTCAGGTATGGTACAGTAGAGCTTTAGAGAAGGAGGAGGCAATTTTTCAGATGTTTATGGGAAGTCTTCTCCAGTGTGAGGGACAACAAGGTAGAAAGCACCAGTGAACATGTATGAAAATATGACACATGAGCTGATGGAGGTAGCAGTTGGCATCTCTCTGATGAAAGAGATGAGACGTGGGAGCAGAGGAGGTGTGGACTCCCTCTTATCTCAGATACCCGGGGGAGAGGTTTTTGGAAACTGTGTGGGATGTAAGCGTCTTTCCACTCTGGAAAAAAGTCAAGTGCTTTGGAGTGTGAGTAGGAGAGAACGAGAAATCTCAAACTGCATCTCCGTCCAACACCACTCAAAACCATCACATCAAGGCCTCCCAGCACCCCTTGCTGGGATGGGCTTCTGCTGTATTTCAGTGTGCATGACTGAACGGGACCCTTTAAGTCTGAAATCAGGATGAGGTGTGGAACTCATTTAAATGACTGGCAAAGGAGATATTGCACATGGAGGCCCAAGCAACCACATGGCAAGGCCAAGGCGCTGGGGTGGCAGCCGGTTAAGGCTGGGCAGCTGGGAAGGCAGGGAGGGGTCTGAGCTGGGATGCTCCTGCTGAGACTCAGCTGACACCTATTACTAGTGGGAAGAGCATGTGCCTAGGGGGGGGGTGCTGCACTGACTCACCCCAGCTGCTCAGCCCTGGTCTCTTTTATGGTCCTCTCTTGCTCCCAGGCAGAGGATTTCAGTCCTGGGACCTGCCCATCAGTAACCATAATGTAATGTAATTGGTAAAATGTATCTCTGCCATCTTCCTATTCAAACGGAGAAAACACATGAAGACACAAACAAACTATATATAGAGATCTGATGTTACCAAGGCGTCTGGAAAGAAGGTCCCCCCAAGCCATGCACACCCTTGCACCAAGTGTGGTAATTGGGATGTGGCAGGCTGGGTCCATTAGAGGCAACAGGGTGAAGGCTTTTAAGTCTTCTCTTTGACTGCTGTTTTCTCCCTGAAGGCAGCCCCACTTACCGTGCTTGGCTCTACCACAGGCTGAGGTGTAGCTGTGTGCCTTTAGGATGAAGGCAAGAGAAGACTATCTGTGGTCAGGACAGCTCAGTGTGGTTGCCCAGAGACTGCCTGGGCACCCACAGAGTGTGTGCAGTAGAGACCTTGGGTCACTTCTTTCCTTACAATCCCTGTTTCCTAACAGTTTTGTTTAATTTTCCCCAGGGGCTAAAGTTCTTCTGCTTATAATTAGGTCAGCCTTGTGAGGAATGTAAGTACTCAAAGTACACCTTTTATAACATCATTCCCAGAATTTTTCTTCTTTTATTTACCCTGGCCAAGCAATTCAGGCCCCAGATGGGAGTGTCTCAGTTCCCAGGTCTCTGCAGCACCCCTCAATATGTTTTTTTCTCTCTGGTGAACAGCAGTTTTGGGTCCCACAGCCCCAGTGCAACTTGAGAAGACCTCATTGGCTCACGTACAGGTTTGTGCCTGGGAAGCTGCCAGCCGTGGTGAGGATCCTGGGATCTGTGGGGGGCTTTGAAATGCCCACCTCACCCAGGAGAGCTCCTTTGCTCCCAGCTGAATGCAGAGGAGCGGGCAGCCTCACAGTCATGGGGCTCCCGTCACATGCTAAAGCTAAAATGCCTGGAAGGACAACTTAGTTGTAGCTTTTCTTTATCCTTTTTTTTTTTTTTCTTTTCCTTTGCCACACTTCAAATAATTTGACGTTGAATATTTAAGACCATTTTGTTGTCTTCAGTTCACCTCATCTGACCTCACAATCTTCAGGATAATAGCAGATGATGAGAAGGAAGATAATATTCTGCTGTTTTACAGTGCCACTTCCCAAAGCTCCATGAGCCCTTTAGCAATGGTTACTTGTTAGGGCCTGCGAGCCGTTTAAAGTAGGTTAATTTATTACTCCCGCTTTGTGCATGGTGAGAAGTTGTGACTTGTTCAAGTGAGCTGGAAGGAGAGGCAGGACTTGCGGGCTTGAATCACGGGGCAGGCTTCCTCCCTTGGGCAGGAAAGAAACCTTGCGTTCTCTCAGCCTGTAGTGTGGCTCCTATAGCTACGTGTCCGGAGAAAGGGCCCTGCCTGCAGTAATCAGCACAGGGACATGCAGGAGGTTAGGCTAAGCAGAAAGGAGGGAAGGTCCCTGAGGAGCTGAAAAAAAAAAGCTACTTCTCTACTAGAAGATAACAAGCTCCCAGACTTTATCAACCAAAGATTTGTATCGTCTGCTATGAAATGGATGGTGATGGAGTAGTGTATGGATTAGAGATGAGGATAGTAAGTAGGAGACTGGATGAGCTACTGGGGTTCCCACATCAGGGAACCTGATCCTCCCTTCCAGTCATCAGCCTGGTCACCCCTCCAGCACAGCCAGCTCTTGTCGGCTCCAGGGCTACAAGACCTTGACTGCGAGAGCCCCATCTCTGCGAGGGGTGAGAGGCAGGGGCTGCATGGCCAGTCAGGAGAGGATACCCCTGGCTGCCAGTAGCCTTAAGAGAATGGTGAGGCTGTGAGGAGAGGGCAGGTCAGTCATATTTTATCTGGAATGCTGAAGGCAAGAGGCATTACATAGGGGAAGAGAAGAGCAGCGAAATGGCTCCCATGACCAAGAGTGGAGCAATCTGTTTCTGCCCCAGCTGTGCGGCAGTGATGCCTGGGCTGCAGTGTTGGGGGCTGCTGCCTACCAGCCTGCTGGTGGGGACGGGGGGGGCTGCCAGCCGGGTGGCTCTCTACGGGGCTGTAGACTTGTTTTTCTTCTCTGTGACATTACATAATGTGAGGTAGAAAATGTTTGTACAGTATCTGTATCGGTCCTTGGGGCAAAGGGGGAAAAGAAGGAGGCAGCAGATAATTTGAGGCTCTTTATTAGACCAATAAATCATTTATAATGCACTAGCTTTCAGGCCAGTCCCTTATTGCTCATGTCAGCCACGGTATGCCACGTGGCGACCGAGGGCAGCAGAGCACACGCTGGCTCCCCTAAATCAGAGGGGCAGAGCCAAGCTGCACGGGGTGGGGAGAGGACAGTTTGTCCTTCACAGGACATGGGGACAAATCCAGCACAGCTGGTGACAGGCACCTGGCCTTGCATGAAGGATGCTGTAGCAGCCTTGGTCTCTCTGGGGTGAAGGCAAAGCATCAGGAGCTAGTGATAATGGAGGGACTAAGCAGTGGCTGTGGGCACCTGAGGGTGGGTGGCCTTGAACACATCACCTAGCCTCCCCACAGCACCTGCAAGCGGACATAGATGGCATGATATAGGGGTAATGCACCCTAATGACCTTGAGCCTTGACTGGTGGGGAGCAGAGGGCAAGGCAGGTTTTCCTGGTGGCATTCCATTACAAAAGTAATAGGGGTGTCCTATGCCCGTCATCTTTGTATTTTGGGGTTTTGGTGGAGCTTAGTCCCTAAGGCTTGTCCAGAAAAAATCTCTAGGGTTTCTTGGGTGCTGTGGGCACTAGCAAGGTGGCTGAAGAGGAATGTCCTGCAGTCAGGCAGGGTTGTGGACTCACCTAGTCACAAGTGGGTGGGGTTTTGGTGGGCTTTGTGGATTTTTTTGTTCCTTTTTGTGGAGGTTCCTTGTTTGCCACATTCCACATTTGTGCCTCATTTAATTTGAAATCACCAAGGTCAACAAAATTATTCCTTTCAATAGTATGCCTGCATTCCCAAGTGCTTCAGAAGGCATCAGTTGCCCTAATGTTTTGACAAACAATACCTATATCGATTTCCCTCCTCCTCCTTTCCTCCTCTCTCTCCTCCCCCAGCAAAGAAACTGCTTTTGATAGCTTATCTCCGGAGCTAGGCAAACACAACAGAGGAGACAGAAAAATTCTCCTTCCCAGTGAGTTCACACCAGGGTGGGCTCCTAGGGCCATGCTTCCGTTAAACAACCAAACGATTTTGAAAAGAGGCATCACTGAATTGGCTGAGCACATACTCCTGCCAGTGTGCTGGGATTTGAACCCCCCCCAAAAAAGCTGAGCAGCTCCAAAGGAAACTAGTGGGGAGAAGTAGATATAAAAATCCTGAGAAATAAAATCCAAAGATATATAAATCCTAAGAAATGCCATTCGCTGTTATGAAATACATGTTTGGGGAGGGAGGGAATTGCATGGATGCCTGTTTCTGAGGGATCTGATTTAACTGTCAGCTTTTTAATATGTTCTTTGCATCCTCATGGAGTGTCTGATGGAAGTAGTGGCTAAAAGCAAATCGTAGGGTGAGAGGGTGAGTCTTGCTGGTGAGAATTAAGAGTGTCAGGAGAGAAATATCGCACACATAACTGACTGAATTATGCATTATGCTGCAACATCCCTGATGTTGATACGCAAATGCTATTCCCATTGTTTTGCCTGTGATGATTGGCAGCAAAAGAATTCAAATCACATCCACACAGCAATTGTCCTACTGTAACTAAGTCTCTCCTATCCAGACGGGTATGCTTGTGCAGGCAAAATCTATGCAGTTTAAAAGAGTTTTAAAAAGAGGAAGAGTTTAAAAAAGGATGCTGAGAACATTTTCCTGTGTTTGAGAACACAAAATGTACTCACTGTGGCACCTTCTTCTTTTTCTCATGAGCACTATAGGCTAGATGTTAACCTAGACCTTGGGAGGAGTAAACAAAGAAGTCCACACCCCCGCAATGTAATTAATTTGAGGCACACACCTCCATGGGAGGATTTGTCTCTCTCCAAACAAGATAGGAGGATGGGAAGCAGAGCCAGATAAAACGCCATCCCAATACAAAGGATCAGTGGGGTCAGCAGTGTACCCTCTCCATGTGGCAGGACTAAGAGGATTGTGAAATTATGTGTAATAAATGGTACGAAAATTATTATTTTAATGTACACAAGATAGTTAAAATTCTGTGCTATTAGATCTTGCTAGTGTGTTTGCAGAAGAGCAGATGACAAAGCTAGCAAATAGAATCTGCTTTTATTTGCTGCTTAAGTTGTCTTTGCCCTGCTACCGGGAGACACAAATCAGTTACTAATCACATTTCCAGTTTGAGAGTGCTGTGAGAATTCATATCTTTAATCTGTCTTGGGTGATTTTAGGAAGACCTGCACTAAAGTAAGGATGTGAGTTGCACAGGATTGTCTTGCCCCTGTTACTACCTTACCTCTCACAGAATAAGGTTCTGTGAAAATCTGATTTTGTTTTTTCCTGTTTGGTGACCAAATAAAAAATTTGGACTGAAGAAAAGTGGGTATCTGTTCAAAATAACATGTTGTTTGCATTCTTGGGATGTCTCTCTTTCTCTTTCAGAACAGAACTTGATCTTGAAACAACACCACTTCAAGATGTTTGGGAAACAACTAAACAAATCAGAAAATATTTTATCAGTGAACTGCTGAATGAGAATAGTTGCTGCAAAATGGCATTTTATTCCCTCCCTCCTCCCTCAGTGCAATAACCTATCTGCCTAAGGAACATAACGCATCCCAGGTTATGAGTTCCTAAAAGGATTGTGTTATGGAAACAAAACATGGATTTGATTAGATCTAGAGCAAGACCTCAGACCCCTGTGCCACCACCACTGCCTGCCTCCCCAGCACCTGAGCCTGAGGGGACAGGGACACTGGGTCTTGACAGGGATCTGGGAGAAAACACAGCAGCCTTTCTCTTTGGAGATGGTGAGTCTGCCTGCTGTCATCCTCATGGGGCTGGTGGGATCCCTCTGCCACTCTGGACCTGCCTTGGTGTCGGCCCTGCTCCCCAAGGAGGGGAATGGTTGCTGGGAAGGGGGAGAAGCTGGCCCTGGGCAAGGAGCTGGGGTGTAGACAAAGTGGGAGAGTGGGGAAGGCGAGGGAAAGGAGGACTGTAGGTCTGAAGATGAAACTAAATTAAAAGGATTGGGAGAGTGGAAAAGATGCCTTCTTGTGCCCATCCTGAGGTGCTGGGGGAGCCAAGGTAGCAGAGGGCACGAGTGGGTACATACCATCCAGGGGAGTTTAGGTACCATTAGCACTGTCATGCAAACAACTTAAAATGAGCCTTCTGTTGGGAAGAAAGAGTTAAAACAATTTTGAGCCTTGCAAGGCTCCCAATTTCAAACTATAACTGTTGAAGACAAGCAGCCAGGGACTGTAAAGATAAGAGCAAGACAAAGACGCAAGAAAGAGCTGGTGCGGGATCAGACCAGAGAGTAGCAATGACAACCCCTCTCAGGGAAAAAAGGAGATAGTGCCTGGGCCAAGCAGCATGGAAATTACCCAGTGCCTTTGCTCGGACAGAGAACATCATCAGTCTCCTTTTCACCCTGAAGCTGTGTTAGCTGTTGGGACAATGCCGGAGATCGGAGAAGCCCCTTAGCAGCTACACTTGCAGGGGTGCTGGTAGAGTCACTGTCTCCCCTGGCATCAGGCAGCAGCTCACTGCCAGCACTCCATGGTGAGGCTGCTGGCCAGGGTGCAGGCAGCTGTGACCTGGCAGCCTCTCACATGCGCACATGCTCTTTGGCTGCTCCAGGTCAGAGCTGTCTCCTCTCATTTCAGCTGCTTCGCTGCACATCAGGCATGCTGAAGAGCCAAGAAAAGACAGGGTAATCCAGGTTCATCTATGAGCATCCCACCTCAAACGCTCTCACCGGTCGTCAGCCATTGCTGCTTTGGTGAGTGCTGTGCCAAATCTTTGCCACTTGGCTGCCCTGGAGCTACCCAAGGGGTCCTTCTGGCTAGCAGGTCCTCCAAGTGGGCAGCAATGAGCTGAGGGCATGCTTCAGGCCTGTGTTTGTAAGCAGGAGGTGATTACAAAAAATGGAGCCTAGGATATGATTGTTTCAGGCCTAAGCGCCCTTTGCATTCATGCTGGCTTCTTCCAAAAGTGACAGTGCTGCAGGTGTGCCACTTCAGCCTTTCCAGCTCATTTTTCAGTCCTTGAGCTGTACCTTATCTTCACCTTTTGAAAGACAGTTTTTGACTCTGTAGGCAACCTAATCTCACTGTAAGGATTTGCGCAAGGAATCCTGTGGCTTAAATAGGGCTGCAAAATGACTGACTCTTTATCCAGTCTACTTCAGGATCTGATTTCTGCTGTTAAAAGCTGAGGGCTTACAGAGGCATTCACATGGCCCAGCGAGAGAAACCTGTCCTAGGATCTGGACTGACTTTCCTGCACCTTTCAGACACAGCATTAAAGATTCCATTGGGGAAAGCTTGGAAGGTGGCTCTGAGCAGAGGCACATCTGCAGGTCTAACCTAGCCATCTCCCATGGCTACAGTAAGGTGGAATCAATTCCCATTTTCCCAGGATCTGACAGATTTGTGACTTTGATAGCACCTGGAAAGTAAAGGAAAGCCAGAGCCAGGCCTGTGCTCACAGGCAAAGGAAGCAACAAGCAGACCTGGGTTTTAGGCAGCTCAAGGATGGAGACGAAGGGATGAGTGGAATAAGCTGCCCTCTGCTGCAGGCTGGCATGCTCACACATGCT
>JAVSBS010004064.1:14777-27716 GCA_033124195.1 Coracias cyanogaster | reverse complement strand
TAGTGACCCTTGATGCTTTCCTGATGGTAGCAAATGTCATTGCAAAACTGCTGGAGTTGGCTGAGCGTCCCTTCCCATGCTCACACATGCTATTCCCTCTCCAAACTGCGGGGTGCTGGGCCTCCTTGTTTTCTCACCAGCCCAAAGAGAGTGAGGCTTGCTGGGATGCAAAATGTGGGTTGTGCTGGTGGACCTGTCCAGCTGACCATGGAGACTTGTGAGATCTGCTGAGTTTGGGCCAGGAGGAGGGCAGGCACTCTGGGAAGAGGATGCCTTATCCCTGCATCATAAACCAGGAACAGTGTGGGATTTGTGCTCTATCCCTGGAGCCTCTGAGGACTGGAGCTTTCAAGCAAGCTTAGGGTAGCAGATGTTTGCCCCTCTATTGCCTACTAAGTACTAGTGCAGACAGAATATGTCAAAATCATGTGGCAATCACGTCCTGGATTTCTGACTCCATCATTTCTTGTTAGGAGTGGTTTCTTTGTTCTAGTGACAGTCATACTACATCCAGAAATGCATGTAGTCTAGGAGAGTCAGGGGCATGGTAAATGCTGGAAGAGGCAATGTGGATGTGCTTGGGAAGTGCTTGAAAAGTCAGAATTGTGGACATAGCTGGGATGCTTTGATCCAGGTGCTTAGTGGAACAGCCCTTGGAGGCTGTCACACAAAACAGCACAGAGCATGGATGCATTTCAAGAGCCTTTTCCAGCAATCCCTTTGTGAAAAGGCTAAAATCATAAAATACTTGCCCATGACTGTGATCTTGCAGGAAGGATTTGCTCTACACCACTTCCTTTTTGCAATGTGCTTTTTTTTGTCTTCACAAAAGGCTTCCTTGGCAAAAAGGAGCTGCCAGCTGGCTGGATCTGGCCAAGTGGCTAACAAAAGTATGCAGCTCTATGCAGTTGCACCAGCAAGACTGTCTATTCAAAAAAAAGTCATAGTTTTGACTCTTGTTTTTTTTCACCAGAGTTTATTACTCTAGGACTACTGCCAATATATATTTTTTTTTGTTAAAATGAAAAAAAAAAAAATCCTAGTGTGTTCAAGTCATACACTTTGAAAGCATCCCTCATCCTGGTTAGTACCACTGCTGATTCCCCTCTCTTCACTCTTTTTGGTCCAAGTGGTCATCATTTGCTCAGTGTCACTTTCCTCCTTTCATCTCAGGAACGGTAAGAAACAGTGACTTGCCCATTTCATTGAATTCTTGTTTTGAAACGATGAAAGCATTTTAATTCCTGATGGCTTTAATAACATCGCTGCCTCCTTCCCTTTTTAAACCACCTCTAAACCTTGGGGATGGAACTGGCTGACAGGATTCCTTTAATTATCCTCACTCCCAATGCTCATCTCTTCCACAGTGCCTTCAAGGGACACTACTATGAAAGGTGCTATACACACAAGCAGTACATCCAAATTGAAGCAGGGAACAAAAACAAAATGTCAAAAATTCCACCCTTAAAGAATTAATAACAAATACAACCAGGCGCATTTCATACGCCCCATTAGTCAGTAGTGCTCAGATACCATGGTGATGAGCCTCCTATAAATATTTCCACAGCAGCAGAACTGTCTTAAAGGGACCACACCGCAGCTCATCTGCACCTGGACAGAGCACTTCTCTGGAGGCACCTCTTGTCTTGTCCAGACTGCATGGCTAGCACCTGAGCCATGTGCCTGAGGAGAAAGCCAGCACCATCTGCTCTTCTTTTGACTCTCATAAGCATCAAGAGCAGCACAGCCCTGGAGTTATGCCCATAATTCTGCAATATGACCCAAACACATTGCTGGGGACAGGGTGGTCTACACTTTACTGTTCAGCAGTCTGTCAAAGCCAAGGAGCCAGGTGAACATTGTGTCCTTTAGCTGCACATCCTCGGCATCACCCAGCCTGAGCCTTTACGCAGCACAATGACAGACAGCAGCTTGAAGATAGGGCTCCTATAGAGCCAGACGTATGCTTGTTTATCATCCCAGAGGCAAATGTTTGTGAAGCAGAATAACACCTGATCAGGTTGTTAGGCATTTGGGAGCTGTTAATAGATCCTCCAGAACAAAAATGAGCCAAGCAAGAGGGATGGGGAGGGAGGGGAAAGAAACACATACTCAGATGTTTAGGTTGCAGCAGCCAACTTCTGCCCACGCTGCAGGAGAGCTTTGAGTTTCTTGCCCTTGATGTAACCACCACTAGAAGTTTGTTTTCACAAACCCTTCTTGTCTTGAAAGCTACAACTCACACCTCAGTACCTCATCTGAGAAGAAATGCATAACCCTGTTATTAAGCTGTGGGCAGCATCACCTGGAGGGTGATTCTTCACACACCTGCTGCTGTTCAGAAATAGATGGAAAACTTAATATTGTCAAATAATTTTCAAAGGACAGCAGCTCCAGTAAAATATGGGGCATAAAAACAGAGATAAGTGATCCTGTGAAAAAAAACAACTGACCTAGCTTTGATGCTGAAGGCCCAAGGCATGGTTGCACCGAGTGCCCATACAAAGGAGCTAGAAACCACTTGGAGCTGCTACCTTACAACTTTTCTGAGTATAAAGGCCTAGGGGTAGGAAGGAAAAAAAGTGGTTCCTTACCTATTCCTTAGTGCACCCTTTGCAGCAAGAATTGGAAAGGGGTGGGAACATGAGTTGATTAGCCTTGTGCCCTCCCATGACAGCTGTAGCTAGTCACAAGATAAGGCAGAGAAGGGCAATGCAAAGGGTATGTATAGATGCCTCGGTGCATATCTTGAGTTTGTTTCTGGTATAGTCCTACAGAAGCATTTGGAATGGGGATCAAAGTCTTTTGGTGAAAGTACAGCAGTAGCTGGCTAGACTGGTTTATAGGATGGGTGGAGGTGAAGGGACCATCAGCCCTAACCAAGGAAGTGTTGCTCACTCGCTCCATTGGTGCAGGTAAACCTTCTCCCATCTTCCCCACCACATCCTGCACACTTTCTGGCTTTCTAGCCTGGTGTTTGTATGGTAGTTCCTGAGTGTGCACTGGGTGTATTTTGTTTCTTTTAATTACACTTCTAAAATTATTATCTTGTGGTCCTTAATAAATGGTGGCTGTCTGGGTGCGCAAGCAGTATGGAACTGTAGTGCTAACCCCCAAGTGCTAGGCTATTTCGATAAGTTACTTGTCTGCCCTATTTATGTGGAGGCTAATCAGCCCTCGGTGGAGTTTCTTTTTGATCCTTTGGCCTATCTCAAGGGAAGCACAGCACTAACTGACAAAATATGTATATTTTGGCTTTCAAAAACTGTTACACTTTGCAACTGTCACCCAGACCTTGAGCTTTTTGGTTGCCAGGGAAACATCGAGGGAGATAACCTGATCACAGCTGTGAACTGCATCCCTTCCTCTCCTGGTGCTCAACCCATGCTTCCAGAAATGCCAGCTCTTAGCTCGAGGTATTTCATCTTTAAAAAGCAGAGGCTTGAAAAATAAGGTTATTTACAGCCCAGAAAATGCTTCTTTGTGAAATAAAACTATCTGGGAGGTCTTGCTGTTTGAGCTCAAAGCACATGCGAGGCAACAGCTCAGCAGTAGAGGGTTTTGTTGTGCTCCGATAATATCAGTGGCTGCTGGAGCAACTGCGACCTTGTCCAGATAACGTAGGATGGAGTCAATGGGGGTTTTGTACAGTGTCAGCTCTGAGTTTGAAATACTCAGGCTCTCTGGAGCCATCAGCTCAGAGCATTGCAAGCCTGAGTCAGCGCTGTGCGCTCCAGATAAGATAGATGGAGCTTCTCCGCTAAGACCCACCATAAAAAGGGGTATGCTGTGATTGTGTGCCTCTTGTTGCAGTGGAGGAGCCTCATGTCATTGTTCTCATCAGAAACATTTCTTATTCTCCCCTTATATATTATGTGACATGTTGTCATGTGGAGGTGGGCTGTCAGACAATCTTACTCCAATTTTCTATTTGTGCCAGCCAGGGCCAAGCCAGTAGGGAAGGCAAAAGCTCATGCTGCATTGTAAGTGATAATAGCACTAAGCATCCCTGCCTGTTTCTCCATCACTTCAAGAGTTGCACCCCTGGACACAGCTGGCAATGAGCTTTCATTTTGGGTCAGACCAAGTAGAAACGAGATAGCCTGGGGCTGGGCAGCCAAACAGCTAGGGGCAAGCAAGCCGTGGGTCTATGATGTGTGCTGGCAGTGGCTCTGGTGAGGGAAAAGAAGGGATGGGCACGTGGCCCCACAAAAGCCAGATGTGTGTCTTCCCCTTGTGGTGTGGCAGAATGGCACTTGAAAGATATGAGATGCAGCTCTTTTTACTGACACTCAAAAAACAGGTTGACAAGCTGCTGTCAGGAAAATGCTGTCTAACTCCATTTCCCCAGTAAAACTGCAGTGCAGTGGAATCAAATGGTGACAGAAACCGAGGGGGAACAGATGTGTTTTCCTTTTTTTTTTTTTTTTCCCAAGTCTGCGCCTGTATTGGGAGCCATGCGCACATCAGTAAATCTCACCAGTTCAAAGAAATGTTTTCAGTGTTCACATTCAACCTTTGTTGTTTCTTAAGCAGAGGGGGAAGCACTAAAGTGCTGAAGATGCTCCCAGCGTGCATAGTATTAAAAAGATATCTTGGCTGAAGTGGAAAACAGCATCTCATGTTTTCCTTTGGGTTACATGTGCAGAAAGCCCCGTTGCTACTCTTTTAGGTGGTGCAGTGAAAAGTCCTCTCTGATGAGGAAAGGTAAACTATATGTGGAGGGAGGGGAGCAGGAGGGAGAAGAGGGCTAAGATTACAAAACTACCTCACAAACAGACAGCTCGTGTCCTAAATCATGCAAAAATAACTGGGAACAAACTTGGGGGTGGGACTGACAATGTTGAAGAGCTGCTGTGCACTTGGACCTGACAGTGAAGTCTGGACCTTGATGGATGCGTTACATGGAAACCTCCTGGGAAGCTCCTTGCCTCAGTCATTTTCCTTAGGTGGTTGACTGAGGTTTATTAATGGTTCCTCTCCTCAACCCTGTAAACAGGAGAAGATTTTCTGGGTGCACAGGGAGGGGGCAAGAAGGCTGCCACTTCCCATCAGCTCTGTGCCGTGTGGCTAGTGCCTCTCTTCATCACCTGATGCTGGAGTGGATGTGTGGCTGCGTGGCTCTTCCCCTCATGCAGTACTTGCACTGTCTTTCC
The DNA here is from genome assembly GCA_033124195.1 of Coracias cyanogaster. Classification (NCBI taxonomy): domain Eukaryota; kingdom Metazoa; phylum Chordata; class Aves; order Coraciiformes; family Coraciidae; genus Coracias; species Coracias cyanogaster. The sequence continues at coordinate 22,560 of JAVSBS010004064.1, read as the reverse complement.
TCTCTAAGGAAAGCTTTAATAATTTAATTTTGTTTGAAACTTTTACTCTGAGACCCCACATCTGCCATTCTAACTTCTGCCAGGCTTCAATGAGGGTCCCAACAAGAGCTTTTAGAAGGAGCTTTCCCCGCTTAGCCATTAGACTAAGCCCAGCAGAGAAGAGAAAGAGCTACTTGCATCCCTCAGTACTATAGCCATGACAGGCTGGCCAGCCTTTTATTAGTATTCAAAGCAGGGCGTTTTACGGTAAGGATGGATGTAGATTGTTTTAAGGCAAATCCTTGGGGTTGTATTTTGCTTTCCAGTATGTAACAGCTGCTCAGGCTATGGTCGCTCAAGAGCTGGAAACCCTGTAAGGGGTTGTCCATGAGTTCTGACTTGGGTCATTAGGATTAATCAAAGCAATTGCCTCGCCCTTTGCTTCAAAGGGCTTAGGTCCATTTCACTCAGATACATTTGGCCTCAAAGTTTATGTATCTACTTCAAAAATAATCAGATGTCTTTTGGTAGAAAGGCACTGACTTCCTGTGTAGAGAAAATAAGGCAGAGGGACTTAAAATACATAAAATGCTGCTTTTTTTTTTTTTTTTTTTTTCAAATAAACTACAATAAATTCCTTATCAGTCCTTAGGAACTGCCTTAGCACAGTGGAAGAATTGATTGCATAAATGCCAGCTGTAACTCTTATTTTTGGTAACAAGGCATTACTAAAGACAGATTAATTCAGTGCTATGCTCCAATGAGACCAGTGTCCTTTTGTCTGGGACTATCTTAGGAAGGCTGACACCTAGTTTTTGTTTTCAGTCATGTACATGGGGAGTCTAGTGGTGGTTCAAACCACACACTTGTATTGCAGCAAGAAGTCATGAAGGGTGTGCACAGATACGTTAATTGTCAAGGGCCACGGACATCGAGTACCATCAGACTGTTTTCAAATGTAATCATGACATCTAAGAGGATGATCTTTGAGAGATCAGAGAGAGGAAATCATTCTCCTGCTTTGCACATCTGAGTGCAGTTTGGCTACAGCCAAATTAGCTGCTTCAGCCTACATTGTCAGTTTGCTCTTATTTCTCTTTCCTCTTGTTGTATTATTAATAACAATTTAAAAAAAAAAGTTAAAGACGGCGGTAAAGACCTATCTGCATGGGGGAGGTCTGAAGCCAGCGATTGCCTGTAAGTAATTGTGGATAGTGACCAGTGTTTGAGTGTCCCTCAAAGGGAGGTGCTGGCCCCAGGATGGCAGGAAGCCCTTTGCCACGCTGCCTGGGGCTGTTTGAAAGGCACGACTGCTGGGCTTGAGCTAACTCATTTGCTTCATCTTCCCTGCTTGCCTTCCCTCCCTCTCTCCCCTTGCACAGCTGCATTTAGTAATGAAGCTGGCAGCATTAGAAAGTCGCTAGAAGTAACCCAGCTGCCTCCGTCGGTTCACAGGGAGAATGACTTTGTAGCTGCTCTCAGCCAGTCCATTAATTGCACATAATAAGGCATTTAGTGACAGAAGGATGGTTGATGAGCCTTAGCTGAAATAACAAGAGCCTGCCAAAAGCTGTGTTTCCTTTGTCAGGGAGGAGTGTGGAGGGTCCTAGTGCTGAAGTGTGGAGTTGGAGTGTGTGCAGGGATAAGGGCAGTGGGAACCTGCTGCTCTCTGACCCAGAGGGTGCACAGGTAGCCTGGCACTGAGCAGGGAAGCGCATCCCTGTATGCTGAAGTCCTAGCATGGCTGATCTGCTTCAGCAACAGCAGTTCCCTGCATTTCCAGTTTATGTGGCAGTGCTCACCTGGTGAAAACTGTGGGGAGCCGCCCTCCTACCAGAGGGGCTACTGGTGGCTGCTGGCTGCGCTGCCAAGCACCTGACAAGAGACAAGTCATTCAAAAATGGATGGATGTGAGACCTCCAGCTCTGCATAAAGGAGCAGGGCAGGTTGCATGGAAAACCAGTGTAGACTGGGAAACTCAGGCTCTCTGGTTACCATGCTGGTCCTCCTGGGTTTGATGGGAAAACAAGTTATGGGTTGCGGTAGGTGCTGGCCCCAGCTGTCAGATTCTTCATGCACTGCCTGTAGCCCGGAGAGGAGGAAGAGGAGAGGGGATGCACTTGGCGGATGTCCCTGCAGAGAGGACTGTAAGAGCCATCCTTGCGATGCAGGCAGGCTTGAGCAGGGCAGCTCAGCTCCCTGATTAATAAAGCAGCTGTTCCTACATTAGCAAGCTGTCTGACCAGCCCCAGCCCCCAGGGTTATGGGGCTCCTTGCACCTCATTGCCAGCTCAGATCTGTGGGGAAGCAGATTAAAGTGCTGTCACACCTGAGCCATGCAGCTCCTGTCAGTCTCAGTAGGGAAACAGATAGTGACAGCATCCACACTGGAAAAAATGGGCCCATGGAGGCAACGAGGAGCCCAGGGTGATCCCCCAGAGCCAAGGAGCAGGTGGTGGGTGTCTGAGCACACTGACTGCTGCTGCAGTGCCTGTCTTGCCTGCAGTGAAGGTCACCCTGCAAGAGAAGGTGTGTGTCTCCCCAAAATAGCCAGACAGACTTCACAGTGGGCATGTGCAAGCAGGAACATCTGGAGCATCTCCCTCAGTTTTGGTCTGTGCAGCCACTCAGTTGGTTGGCACATGCCTCACCTGTGAGCAGGTCTGTGCTAACAGTTGGCAGGAGGTGTTTCTTTGTCTGAATGAGCATTTAGGTATGTCAACATTTCTCTAGGCTAGTTTACTGTTCTCCTTACCTATTTATTTTGTTTTAACGTCTCAGTCCTGAGCAGCACTACTTCTTCTAGAAGGTCTGGATGTTTCACAAAGGAATGTAAATATTACCCCTGCATAGAGAAACAAAGGTACAGCAGGAAGGGTTGGTTCAAGCACAGGTTGTCCAGCCCCAAACTCTTCCTCCGCCATGGAAAGTCCAGAAGTAACANNNTCTACCAAATGGGTTGCCAGGGAGGGGGTCTTTAACTGAAATCAGACGACAAGCCAATGAGATGCTGGCATGCCAGATCAGGCTACAGAGGTGGATTTTTGGCTTGTATGAAAGGTCCTGGGTAATGTGGAGGATTGGCAGCTCTGCTGGCCACGAGACCCACGTGGGTCTTTCATGCACCCCTTTGCAGTGATTGAAGGGGTCATTACCCATCCCTCTGCTCAAATGGGCACATCATAGGCAGACTGGGGCAGCTGCCCCATAAACTGAATAATGCCATCCGCTCTGAGGAATGAGTATTGCTGTTGCCACCTTTATTACTATTTTTAATTAACACCCTGTCATGGCTTGGCAACCTTCCCAACTGCCCTGTACCTTGGGATGTCTGGCTGAGAGCTGGGTCCTTTCCTCCCCAAAAGCATCCCTGACAGCAAACCCAGGGCTTGGAGGCAGACAGCTCCTCCACTCCACAGTATCGAAGCACACTGTTAAACAGCCGCTCCTGCCTGTGCTCAACTCTGGTTCTGGCCTTGGTCCCTCCTGTGTCCCTCCAAGGGGAGAGGCAAGGACCAGGGCACAGCTGGTAAGCCTTGTGTTGATGCTTTGGCAGGGAGAAGTGGGGCAGCCTGGCTTTGCTGGTGCACCTTGCTTCTTGTAAACCTGAAGTGAAGGGAGAGGACATGGGCTGGTGGTGGGTCCTAATCACCTATCTGCAGCTTTTATTTTTGCTCTGCTTGTCTCCATCTGGGAGGAGAGCTGGAAAGCTCTCTCCCTAAAGGCTCCTGCCTTCCTCTTCTACTCACCTAGCCTTGACAGCCTTGCTTTTGTAGGATTTTTGAGGTTTTTGCCTTAAGCTTTTCAAAACTTGGAGACCTGAGGCATACACCGCTCATAAGAGTGAGAAGCTCTGTGGCCATAGCCCATGTGTTTCATTTCCTTTTCCACAGGGAAACATGTCTGCAAATCACTTCACAGCAGAAGTCCTGGGTAGATTGTAGCAGATCTTTGGTGGGATGTAGGGAAGAGGAATGTATTTATTCACAGAAAAATGTAACCTTAGCTGGCAAATTATTTTGGTTTCTTCCAAAATAAAGTTAGAGTTGCTTTAGAGTTGTTTGGGTAGCTTTTTCTTTTTTTTTCTTCCAAGTTTGGGTGAAAAAGGTAGATTTATCACACTTCTGCAGACTAGATTTAGAGGGAAAGTTCTTGGCTGCACTTCCAATACAGGGAAAAAAGGAGCACCAGGGATTGCTTTTCTTATTCTTGCACTTGACCTGGGTAGAGGAAGAGCTCCCCCAAATACAGCTGTGGCTCAGTGAAACTCTCTATCTCCAAGCTTTAACCACACTCCTCCTGAAAGAGAGACCAGATATGACTGAATCACAGCCGCATGGGTGTCATTAAATAAATAAATAAGGCAGCATCTTGCCTTGGAAACCACTGCAAAAGGGCTCTGCCATTCCTGCCCCCAACAGCACAGACTGCAGAGCAAATGACTGTCCTCCAGCATGTACAAGTAACCTCCTTGCTGTCCCTCACCACTCCACCTCCTTGGTGCCCAGGAGGCAGAGGATGTGAGCACTGCACCCCAGGCTGCCACGGCTGTATGCAGCACCCTTGCCCCTGGTGTGCCTGGGCAATGTGCTCTCCCACGCTGCTTTCTGCTGCTGTGAAGTCTGAGTTTAAAACGTGAAGACTGGACAGGACAATGTTAAGTGCTCTGGAAATTCAGATTCTAATGCCTGTGTCTGGAGCCCAGAGGTTCCTGGTAGGAGGCCCCTTGCTGTAGGACAGGTCCATTATGGAGAGCTAGCTCTTGGACAGGGGTTGCCGGAGTGAACTCCTCCAGGAAACAGCCTTAATCCAATAAGTAGCTCTTACTTCCTGATCAATGCCAGACCTCTGCTCCCTCACAGCCGTGTTGCTGGAAATGCTATTATTCAGGCAGAAGGCAACAGTGATGCTCAGATAGCTGCAGTCTCAGCCAAGGGATACAAAAGGGCGAGTGAGCCTCTGAGCTTGCAGCAGCCGCACAGCCCGGGTGGCACCAAGCTGCTCCTCTGGGCAGGTCTGGGGGTGCCCCCATTAACACCAGAGACAGACACTGCTGACAAAGGCCTTCCTCTCAGTTGCTCTTAGTATTGCCAGACCCTCGAGTGTTGCAGCTGAATATTTTCATGCCAAATGTCTGCCCTAGGCTATTTTTTTTTTTCTTTTAAACAGAAGCTTCAGCAAAATTGGTTCAGTTGTTTCTCAGAGCGAGTCTAAGGAAAAATATGTTAATAAAAAGACTAGCTATGCAAGAGTCTCCAGGCCCGGTGGAGACCTGCAGTCAGCCCTGCATCTACTTCCCACGTGAAGCCATGAAGTGATGCCCAGCTGGCCACCTCTGCTGTGTGCGCTGTATGCTTCTCATGTTTTGTATCTTGCCAGATGCTGGGGTCTCTTCTGGAGGAGTACAAAGCTGTCTGGGTACATCAAGTGTTAGGTAACAAAACTAATTACCTTGGCATTTTGTACTGCCAAAACTAGTAGATACTTCTGTGTCTTAGTCTCCCCCCTCTTTGTCTGCTCTATTTTACAAGCCTGCAGTGAAAAAGCAACTCACTGATATATGATGTGAACCCAGATGCTGTAAGCGTGATCTCAAGAGAGTAGCTCATGAAGAGATTGAGTCTTTGGGGACACTGCTGGGCAGCATGCAGAAGGGAAGGGATATGGCCTTACTTGGTGAATAGCAAGGTTAAACCAATGTTACACCTGTGCTTGTCAGACAGGCCCATCCAGCCTAGCACTAAGTCAGGTAGGAAACTAAGGAAGAAAAAGCACGCTAATGAACACGTCTCTTTTTTCTGCCTTCAGTTTCAGTTGCTATTTTCTAGTAGTGAGAGGAATTCAAGCTATTTGTTCCTGGCTGCCAGACCTTAGCTGCTGGGCTGTTGTCTCTTATTTGTTTTTAGTTTCCAGGATCCTCACAGTGATCTATTCCTTCCTGCGTATTTCTGTATTCCACCCTATGGGCAACGATCTCCCCTTTGTCACCACAATATTGCATTAGCATACGCTGGGTTTTTCTGTGCTAAGTTTGTTTAAAAAATGCAAGAAAACCAGCAGACTGAAAGGAGTTTCATCCTGCCCTCCTTTTAGTGCTGCCTGCTACCAGTTCCTTTCTAGTCAAGTTGCTACTCATCTTCCAGTGCTTGCACTAATCCTCAGCTTTGCTGGCTTAACTGTTAATTTTCTACCAGTAGTCATTTTCTGTGAAGTCCAGCTAGATGAGATCTACAGCCATGCCTTTGTCTTGGAAAGTATTTCACCAAAGCAGTATCATCTGTGCACAATATGACTTATCTGTTGTAAATCCCACCTTGTGTCTGATTTTTATTTATCTTTGTCTTCCATATAGGCCTTCCCTTCACATGAGGTACATAAAGCATCAGGGCTTACGTGCTGCCTGTGTGCATATGTCTGCGTATCCATCACATGCTGTTCTTCAGCCTTTTAGTACCATACCTCTTCTTCTTCCCCTACTTGCTAGATCCTTTAGAAACCTCTGTTGCCAACCCCTTATTTTATTCTGACAGCTTCCTCTGAATTTTGGTCTGGAGCTTGTCTGGCTGTCCCCTTTGCCCAGCTAGGCACATCAGTCTTTCACTGGAAATGTCCTCATCCGTGTTCTTCTCCCTGTCAACATTTGCACCATTCCTCTTTTGCTCCTCATCCTCCTCACTGACAACTCAACCTGATATTTCTTTCCTTTGAGGTCAAATCTCCACTTTATTTTTGATACACAAAATAATTTGAGTGCTTTATGTGTCTGCTGGAAAGCTTTGGGGCTTTTCCCCCTGGAGCACTGAGATCATTTGGCTCCTTCTTTATATCCTCTTCTTCCAGCAATCTTTTCAGAGTGTTGTCACCACACTAGAGGCAGTGAGCTGGGGTTTGTCTTGCTAACATTCATCAAAGGTGATATGACTCACTGATTACTCCCAGAGCATACAGCCATTACCACCCTCTTGCCACAGCTTTTATGCTGTTAGTTCATATTCTGTCATGATCTCCAAAACCTTCTACAGAGCCTCTGCTTTCCAGACGTGGCACCCTAGGAGTCTGCCTGGCATTCCTTATTCCAAGAACAACTTTTTGCAGTAAAATGCCATTTTTTTTAAGTGGGCTTTGCTTACTGAGCTGTAGTGATTGCTTTGCATAGTTGCCCTGTGCTCCTCATTATTCATCAATTTGAATGTCTTTGTCACTTATGCACTGTAACAGCACTGAGATTTGCATTTGCTTCCCAGTGATGAAAATGCTGGAAAGTGTCAGTCCTTAAGCAGCTCCCTGAAGAACCCTGCTGGAAACACTCCCATCTGAAGATGATTCACCACTGACAATTACTTGTTGAGATCTGTCAGCTAGTGCTTAATCCAGTTAACATGTGGTTTATTGATATTACATACTGCTAATTTTTTAATCAGAATGTTGTACAGTCAAATGTCAAATGCCTTACAACAGTCCTCCCTAAAGTTGACTTGGAGTCAGCCTTGGAGTCAAGCAGTAGGTGTGATGTGTCAAGTAAATGTGTCATGTCATCAGAGAAGGCCCACAAAACTAGCAGAGATGGTTGTTAAACATATTCCCATCCTCTGATTTGCCATCATTTGAGACCTACTGTGAAACTCTTAGGAACTTCTTTCCAGTCTCAGCGTGTCTCCCCATGTTCTTTGGTGCAGAAGGAGCTTTGCTGGCCTCTGAATGCTTTCCCTTTCTGCAGCTTTCCTCCACGCAGCATTAGTGTGTGGCCATCTTCAGTCAGCAAGCATACCTGCATACACAAGCCTGTGCCGTCCCTGGGAAAAAC
>JAVSBS010004064.1:0-14461 GCA_033124195.1 Coracias cyanogaster | reverse complement strand
AAAACTGGTCATGCAGCGTATGGTCCTCAATATCCTCTGTCTCCAAAGGCAGTTGAATGTGTAATTGTTCATCTGATCCTCCTGCTCCTTCTGGTGTGCACAAGGTGGAAACCTGGGGTCTGAGGGAGCAGAGAGGACACTGAAGAGCACTCAGTCCTACAGGAGATGTTCACTCGTCCCCAGACTAAACGTCAGACTGATGTGCCTAACCAAATATTTCTCCTCTGAAAAGATCAATGATGCAATGTGCTTTTCTGGACCATTGTGAAGCCTGGAGAGACCATGTTCTCAGGGGCTCTGGGGGTACAGAGGTGCCCAGGGAACAGGTGATGCTCTGGGTGCCCATCCTCTTCTCTCTGCATCACCATCAGACTTGTTGTAACTACAATGCACTTGGCTTAAGTCAACTAGTAATTGCATATGGTGATAAATAGTAAGAGACAGGAGTTTGTCACAAATAAATGAGCCTCAACTAACCCCATTTCTGCTTTTGACAGGATAACAAGCTTAGAGGATAAATTATCCCCTGCTAGAATTTGTTTCTTTGCTGCCAGCCACCTCAGCAATTAGCAAAACCCCATCCTTCCTCTTTGCTAACTTCCAGACCGTCCTCCTAAAGTTTTGGATTCAATCCTACAAGGTTTTTTCCTGCAGGATGATGTAGTAGTTCCCTATCCTCCCACCCTCTCCTCTGGAGATGCTTGAGCTTCCCCACCACCCGCAGCTGCCAGCAGCACTGGTCTCCTGTGCTGTCAGGTATGTTAGGCTCTTGTACTTGTCACTAGGTTGGCTGGGCAAACTTAGGCAAACTCTGCCTGAAATGTGAAATCTCTTGGATCTCCCTCTGGACACGGTATGGTAAGGTGGGGATGAGGAACTGAGTGGCCGTACTAGGGAGGGGACTGCCCAAACCTTCCCTGGGGAAGGCTGCAGCAACGGATAGGGTCAGACATGCATGTATGGTGCTAGCCTGGGTGGCAGTGAGCTGCTTTGGCTGCAGATCACCCGCTGCCTCTCGTCATGACCACTTGCTAATGCCTCTACAAGAGTGCTTTGTCCTACAGCTGTGGTCCCACTTTTTGGCCATATGTTCCTGCTATAGCTTAACCAAGGGCACAGCCCAAAGTCCTTCCATACCTCTCTAGGGCAGTGTCTTTCTGATAGCCAGGACTGCCTGTGCTGGCTTAAGAGCTCTAATAGGGATGGAGCTTGGGGCAGACCCAGTGGGACCCCTCTTTCTTTCCAGGGCCAAAAGAGCTCTTGAGAACTGAGCCCAGCTCACTGATGGCAGAAGGAGCCACACACCCTCAATCAAACCTTTGCATTTTACATCCTCTGCTGCAGCCAGCCTGATGCTCAGAGATACTCCAAGGTGTTTTTTGCTGGGCCAGGAGCATGCAGTTGCTCATTATGGTACATAGCTCCAGGGTCACGTTTCCAGTCCTAGCAGCAGCTCCTCACAGGGAGAGCAAGCACAGGGAAGTCCCTTGCTGCCAGCTAATACTGAGAAACACTGCCTTAGCAGGTGAAGCTGCTTGGGTTTCAATAAGGAGCCTGGGAGGGCTCTCAGGCAATGCTGGGGCAGGACAGCATGGACCCCACATTCGCTTGAGACCCTGCAGCAGAACTCCTGCCTGCTGGGTGAGGAAAGCCAATTGGGGACATCAGCAGCAAGGAGGCTTTTTCTTATAAACCTTTGCAAGTTGTCTGAAGACATTGCTCCCAGGGAGCTCACCAGCACTGGTAAGTAAATAAGCAAGAGAATGATGGTGCTTGGGATCTTCATATGTATGTTGGATGTTGCTTGGTTTTGAGACAGCCTGTTGGTGTTGGACACTTTGGAACTGTCTTTCCTACCCCTCTGGAAGCCACAAAGGCTCTCAGTTGTGTGCTGTGCATTTTAAAAAAGGACCTGTCTCTCAGCAGAGCTTCAGAGGCCTTCAAGAGTCCAGAAATGTCCAGAAATATTTAATGTAATTAGCAAGAGAGGTCAGGTTTGCAGAAATCTGGGAAGACCCCTTGGTGGCTAAGGGGTTTGAAATGCTCTGCCTGTGACTCAGTGAGGTTTTGGAGTGCTCTGGATATATGGCACCCCTAAACAGTCTGGCTGTGGGATGCAGATCAGCAGGTACACGAGTCTAATACTCCAGTAACATGCTGTTTGGCACAGCTCAGAAGGACCTTCTCCAGGCTTCAGGTGCTCAGCATGATGCTCATCTTCTCTAGTAGCCCTTTTCTTGGTACCTTTGTGCAAAAAGAAGCTTGTACCCTTAACTAACCTTAAGTGAAAGCATTGTGTAAGAGGAGATATTTAAATAAAGTGTTTTTCTCCTTTTGTTGTCGTTGTGTCATCTCCTTGCCGAGCATAGCTGTCTGCAGCACTAAATGGAGCTTTCTGCCAACTTCAATTGTTCAAGGGCTTGAAGAGTGAAATCGGCAGCATTCAAAATGAAGCAAAACTCTGCTGCCACTAGGTTTTGTTACAAAGTCAAAGTTGCCCATGGTTAATTTTGAGGATTTGTTAAGATGTTCAACCTGGGCCCTGATCCAAGTGGTGCTGGCAGAACAAAAATCCTCCCTGCACCACAAAGGCATATGTTTCTGGGGCACCATTTGCAAAGTGGTGGTCCCTCTGCGTAAGAAAAGTAGCTGGCCATTTCAGTGCACGCTGACCTACTGCCTGCTCAGAGACTTAGAAGGCCTGTCTGTCTTTCTGCAGAAGTGCTGAGCGTATGCAATTCCCACTGACTCCTCTGCAGGCAAGCTCTGGGTTTGACAGGTTAGATCCATAGTTTGGGGGATTTTTATCACATTTAGTGACATCTGAAAAATGGCAGTTTAAAATATGATTCAATCTTAACCCTGTCTGCAGATTAGCATTTTAACCAAGTTCCTACCGTGCTGGATGAACTGCATCAGAGCACCTTTCCTTATAAGAAACTACTGCTTGAGTGCAACTCTGATGCAAGAGCAGATCAATCTGCCCCTTTAGATTGTGGTTGCTCTGAAGTTTTGGACTTGTCCTGAATACAGAATTGAAAACAAAGCTTGAGAGCCTGAAAACCTGTGCAGACTGAGAATAAGGCTTGTACAAACCCCTGCCAAGCAATAAGGCAGCTCCCCCTGGCTCTGAGAGCTCAACTTTCCTCCCCAGTGACGCTCACGTGTGAGGGGAAGAAGGTGTTTCTGTGAAAATGCTCAGTCCTGCAGCTCTGGGTTAAGTGGAGGCTCTTGCAAAGTGCTGCACTGAGTGTCTTTCACCAGTGGGAGGGGAGGCAAGGCAACAATTTGCCCAGGAAAATACCTTTACAATTCAGCACATTGGTTATCAAATGTGTAAATAAAACATGCTGGGCCCACTGCTTGGCAGGTATCTGGGTTTTGCATATCTCGGTTTGGATTCTGGTTGCAATCTGGTTTTCCCAAAGCTTCTTCCCTCTGTGTGTTTGCCTCAGGCTTAGATGGGTCGCTAGGGCTTTGGATTGCAAAAATCAGATCGGATGCTCCTATCTTTGTTTTCAACAACAGGGACAAACTTTGCCCTCTGCAGTGCCTGCAGGGCAGCGAGTAATGAATGTTTGTGGGAATACGAGTTAGCTCTGATAATAACCTGCTCAACCTTGCTGGGGAGAATCCCTTTTGCCCTTGCAAGACAGGAATGTGTCTCCATCTCTGTAGCTGGGAGTTACCTGCTGCAAGGCCTTTCACAGCGGAGGGCATGGGGAGGTGGTGCAGCCAGGGGAGGCTCTTCCTTGCCTGCCTGCTCTGAGGGTCCAGAGATGCATGCTCTGGTGGGCTTACTTGCTGCTCACATACTGCTGTGAGTATAGACATGGTAGTCTATTGCCTGTTAGCCATGCAAAAGTTAACCTTAGACCAGGTAAATTTCTCTGTATGGCTGGCAAAAAAAGTTGTGCTCTATCCTGCTGTACTGCTACCCAAGCTACTTGCTTTCAAATGTGCTTTTCCTAGCTGGTGCCTATCTTGTTGCTCCTCCTGCTCCCCAGCTCAGCTGAATGCTGCCCTTCTTGTGGCTTCAGCGATGCTTCCCTTCCGCTGCAGTCCCATCCCTGCAAACAGGGAACTCAAGGCCCTCAGGTCCTGGATGCAGGCTCTCCACCATCGATCTGAGGGACTGGGGACAGCCCAGCTCCTGGCTTCGTATTCACTGGGCCTGCCAAGGGCATTTTCTGCAGAAGGAGCAGGGAAAGCCATAGATGACTAGCAAGGGCGCTCCGGACTTGCCAGCATTGGAAGGAGCATAGCACTTGCTAAGAGAAGAGAAATATAGTGTGTGCTTCCTATTTGTGTCTCAAGGCAAGGCTGCCATCCCATCACCTCTGCTACCTCTCTGCCTCTTTCACCTTCCACATTGAGCAGTGTCTTTATGTTCACAGGATACGTACTTCAGCACATATCCACATCCTACCTCTTGGGAGGTACCCATGGAAGGAGAGGTGACCCAGAGCCAGTTTCTCATTCTGAGCTGCTCAAGGTCTCCTTGCTGGCAGAGAAGGTAGGCACTGGTTTCACAGACTGCATGTATTCATTTTCCACTAGCCCCTGGGATTTAACTTTAGGATTTTCAGGTGCCTTGCTTTTCCTGCCCATCTCCACAGGACAATGTCACACTGCACCAATAGCTAATGCAAGATCTGTGACAACATGCAACAGAGCTGGTGACCTCTCTTGTGGAGTCCCAGCCACTGGGCTATCACAGAGAAGTTAATCAGATAATCATAGCTGACGCATGAACAAAATATTACCCTCCAAAAATCCTCCCCTTGTCATCTTCCTGCACATCTCAGTGCTTTTTGTGGTTTTCTGCCTCTATGCACTGCTTGTGCACAGCAGCCTGTATAGCTGAGTACACTTTTTCTGGTATAGTTTGTCATCCTCTATTCTTCTTGTTTAGCCTTCCCTCATTGAGCGTGATTGACTCTGAAGCCATTGATTTTAAATAAGGTCTTGGGGGAAGGTCTGATGGGTTTTGCTCTGGTTTTACACAGCAGGCTTTGAGTTCTGGTTGGGAGCTGCCAAGCACTGTTGCTATATTAAATGATGGTCAGTGATAGGAATGCAGTCACCGCTTAATACCCCAAATTGCTGCTTTTAAGTGGGCAGGGTTTGGCTTTTGGCCAGATCTCTGTGCTCCTGGCAGAATTATTCATTACCTTGTTCTAGCAAATGTATTTTCATCTGCTAGTTTAAATCTGATTTCTAGTACTCTGTGTGGTTCTTACAGCTGAGGAATTTCCTGCCCTTTATCCGCCTGTTTTCTTCCAACCTAGGCTAAAATCAATACACTTAAATAAATAAAGCCATTGGGCTTCCAACTGCCTCCTGCTGCGTCAGTGGCAGAAGTAAAGCCTAGTGACCAAAGATTAGTTAAGCCATTTTCTTCTTTAAGTAAATTTGCTGTTGTTGAGGCATGCCAGTCTGGCCTGGGAGATGGCATTTCCCTGCTTGGCCACAGCAGGGAGAGTTTACTGGCTGGCAGATCTGAGAACATGCCTTAGCTTCCTGTCAGTGGAAGCTGCTTCCATGGGGAAGGGTCCCTGTCCTGGTCTGTTGCCATCCCTGCCCCTTAGGTTTTGATTTGAACATGGTTTTCTGGCATTGATCCTTTGCAAGGGGGACGTTCTGGCACTGAGTTCAAGAGGATGGAGGCCACAGGGGACATCCCCATCCTTAAAGCACTTCCTAGGAATCGCTTTTGCTTCTGTTTTCCCCTGGTGGACATGATTTTTCAGGTCTGCTTCTTCTGAGAGGGTTACACAGTGTATGGCAGAGACTCCTTCCCACAGCTCCTGTCTGTCCTGCAGAGGGGGATGCTGGCAGGAGCATCCCCCAGTGGAAAGGAATCCTCCACCAGGATTCACACAACCCTTTCTTCTGGGGCCAGGGTAAAAGATGAGGGTGGCATGAAAGGAGATCTTCTCTTTCCTCCCCAGTGCTAGGAGTTACCCCCCAAGCACTTAGTTCAAGAAGCAAGAAACAGATTTGGGATTTCTAGACCAAGCCTTAGGGTTTCTGCAGCCCTGTTCTTTGCATAGGGCGTGGAGCAATGGGATATATTCCCTGCCCTGGATTCAGTGCACTGCCATGCCCCAGGCAGGGAAAACCTCAGTGCAGAGGAAGACAGATCCTCTCCTGCCTCCTTGGGCAGAACCCCCAGTTCTCCACAGAGCCCAGTAACTCAGCTTTGCTTTCATATGAAGAAGAGCAATGGTGCTCTTGGGTCACTGTCTGGTATCAGCTTCCAAATCACAGTGTATGACCTGCTCCAAAGGTCCCCGCTTGACTCAGGGCAATCATTCAGAGATGTCTCTCTACGGTAGCTGTGATAACATGTTTAGGCATGGAAGGAAACTTCCTTTCTACCATTTTTTTGTTCATGCTGGGTTTTACGGGTTTGATTTTTTGAAAAGAAAATTATTTTGAACTAAATTGAAAGTGTTAGTGACAAACATCAAACTTGTTTATTCCTTCCCCCACTATTTGCTGCTTAGTTTTGTGAGGAAAAACTATTTCATAAAAACATGTCCCACTTTTTCTTCCCTTATTGTCTACCCAGCTTTGGCTGCGACTCACTCTGTGGGAGAAAGTAGGATGTGTTACAACCCAGTGGTTCAGCACAGGCAATGCCTTCCCTCCATCCTTTCCAATAATTGCAGGGCCTGGAGATGAAAGCGACGGGACATGCAGCATCGGGCTCTTGGCACAGAGGCAATCAGGTTGCCACATCGCTGCTGTGATCTTGCAATTCACTGCTGTGATCTTGCAATTCACTGCTGTGAAGGGTGGGTGAGATTTCCAGAGCCTGCCATCCCTCGGTCTCTCTGGGTGGGTTGGGATGCCCTCAGATGCCTAGGAGCGGTGAGGACACCGTGCAGGGAGTCGTGCTGTCTTTGGCAGGGCTGCCCTGGGAGTTCCTCTGAAGGTGAGTAAGGCTATCGCAAGCTGCGCCCTGAGCTGGAGACACGCAACTGAGTGGAAAGCAGACGGGCTTTGTTTATACACAGATACCTGTGCAGCCAGCAGCGTTAGTGAGAGAAAACAGAAAAGGACATGACAGTTACACTAGGTTTTCATTAAATATTAAATGAAGTGAAGTTTTCCAGAGTGTGCCTGGGCTGTTTTCAATTGTCTGTCTGACAGCAAGAGAGGGAAGCCAAGTGGATGAACCTTTGGTCTGGATGCGCAGGCCTTCCCACTCAGGAGCTGTGAGAAGCAACATTGTTGTATGCTGGGATGCCTCCACAGCTCCTCTTTTTTCACCCAGAGCAGCAAGGGTCTCCTCCAGCTGTCCCACCACCGGTATGGCCCAAAGAGAAGAGTTAACTCTCACAGGTGTCTCCAGTGAGAGATGAGGGGAGGGAGACAACTGAGGTCCTAGAGCCCATCGATGGCCCAGGCTGGAGCAGTGATTGCAAGCAGTAGACACCTCCCTGGCTGCTATCTGCGGAATTAACTCCTGATGTACTCCTTTCTGCCAGGTTTAACACGGGGGAAATTTCCTGTTCATAGCAAATACTAAACAACTGCTGTAGCCTCTTTTGTGCGCTTCCTTTTCTCTGCTTTCCTCCTGCCATAGGGGCTGCACAGCCAGGACCCAGCCTGGGCACAGCCCTCCCATGGCTCCCCATCCCCACAGCTCCCCATCCCCACCACTCCCCCCCACATAGCCTTGCCTTTCCTTGTGCAGGAGCTTAGCAGGGCAGCAAGGGGAATTCTCCTAACTTGGATTGGGTTAATAAGTTAAAATGCAGAGCCTTAATCCCTACTGCTAAATCAGAATGTAATTCAGCTTATAACCACAACCCAATCCATGTGAATTACAATCACTTTAAATACAGCCAGGGCTAGCCGGGATTTAACATCCTCCCAAGAGATCCTGAAAATGGAAACTGGGGCACTGCTCTGCTCCGGGTGAACCTGCCCTCAGAGGGAGCCGAGGCAGTGGGGCAGAGGGATTTTTGTTACCATTTAGGCCCCCCTGGAGAGGGGGAACCCTTGGGTGCAACCCTTGGTCAGGGCACGCAGCAGGAAGATGTGTGAGAGACTTGGGCAAGAGCTTATCTTCAGGGAGGGGAACAGAGGCAGCCGGCAAACCCAAAGCACTTTTATCTTTAATTTAGGACGTTTATCTCAAGAGATTCTTCAAGCTTTAAAACAAATGTAAGGAGATCTTTGTTTGTCTGGCAGCATCTGGCCTCTGAAAGCAAGCACACACAGTCCAGGAGCAGGGCTGGTAGGGAGGACTTGCTCTCTGTCTCCTTCCTCCCAACTTTAACCTCTTTCAAGATGAACCTTGTTCCGTCTCTACCTGCTCCAAGAAACCACTAGAGAAAATGGATCTTCCCACAGCTAGAATCAACAGTGAGCATCTGGCAAGTGGTCCCATAGGTACCTAGGAAGATCCCTTACTTTCACTGTTAGGTTATTTGGTCCTGGCTTTCACAGCTTTGTTATTCAGTCCCGATAGGGAAGGAACAGTTGTTCATTGTGTCCTTGCAGTGCATCAGTCTGGGAAAGGAGAGGTTTGGGAGCCTGTATGGGAGTAGCTGAGTCCTTCTGCCACCACTGACCCACAAGTCTTCCCAGGGAGCCTCGGGCTGTGTCTGGGAGCATGCAATTTCAAAGGCTCCACAGAAATTGAGGGTCTTGATGGATGCTCTTCCAAGCATTGAACTGGAAAGTCCCTGTGGGAATAAGGCGTTGCTCTTGTGGGCTGCCAGGCACAGATACAGATTTCAAGGAGTCCAAGTTACTACACTGGTGGGGAGAGGTTAGAAAATAAACTCTTCTTCCCAGACCAGTGCCTATGTTTGAACTTTTTAGGAACATTCTGACAGGGTTTTTTTCATGTCACTTTTTTGTGGTTTCCTTTTTTTACTCTTTTTCCAATGGTGAAAGGCTAGTGGTGTTGTGCTCATACCTAGCCAAAATGAGAATTCATAATAATTTCTCAAAGCCTGGCATGTAAAGTGCCTGGTATACTGAGCTGGAGAGCTTGTAAGTTTTCTGTGGGTGTGATGAGGGAATGGAAATGATCTGAGTACTTGGGTGCTTTCCCAAACCCAAGCTAGCCAGTTTTCTATGTTTAGATATGGTTTACTTAGCAGCACTGGTAGAGCAGAGAGGAGGGTAGAGGGTTTTCAGGTGCTTGCAGAGTGTAACTGGAGTATTGAGGGCTGGGATAGATCAGCAGTGCTATAGCAAGGACCTTGGGACCTCCTCTCTGAATGGCCACGAGGGCTTGCATAGAGGTGAAAGGAGTGATGGAAAGGGCTTTGAATGGACCCATGGGAGTACAGCCTTTCCCCCCTCAAGAGAAGCAGCATACTCTGAGGACACTGGGAGTCCTCCAGGCCTTTTTCTTCAAAGTTTCCAATTAAAAGCTCCTGAGGCATTCCTTCCACCACATAAAGGAAGGGATTCTACCAGGCATTACCTGGGCATGGTAGGAGAAGCTGCAGAAGCACTGAGATACTAGGATGGGTGTATGGACACCAGAGAGAGGACTCATGGAAATCTGGATGACAGAGAAGAGATGCACCTTCATTCACCTGATCTGCCCAAACAAGCAGTGGTGGGGGAGGGGCCATAGTGTGGGGGTGGCCAAAGCAGGGTACAGACCAGGGCAGCTGTGAAGGGCTGCAGTGCCTGCTCTCTGGAAACATCATCTCCCTGTGGGTGTTCTCTGCAGCCACCTGTCTGACTATGCCTTAGCACAGACCCATCCCAAGAAGGGAAACATGGATCTAAGGCCACCTGCCTCCCAGGCACTGAGATTTTGGGGTCTTAGGCCAACAATGCTTGCTGATGCAGCTCAAGACTGCTTCTTCCACAGCCCAGTGCTGGGGACCTGGGCTAGCAGAGGGTGAACTTCCCAGCTCCTCAGATAAACCATGCGTATAGCTCCCATCTAAGCTGTTCTTGGCTCCTTACAGAAATATACAGTCAGCTGACAGATCTCTTGCCAGGCAGCTGGGCTGGCTTGGCCACACAGTTGTGGTGGATATCACAGTTATGACATCCTCCCTGTGTCCACCGAGATGTCCCTGTGCATCATGGCTCTTGCCCCTCCCAGGAGAAGGCTGGGTGTTAGCCAAACATAGAGGTAGAGATTTTTTTTCTTTCACTAAAATCATCACAATATTTTGAAATTTTGCCGGGCTTTACAATCACACTGTTGGTTTCCCCAGAGCTTTTGGAAAGTGCTGTGAGGAATGCTTCCCCCTTCTTTTGCTAGTCTAACTGTGAAAGGGAGAGACATGATCATCTGAGCAAGGCCAAGATGGCATTGACTTCATTCCTGCAGGGGATCACACCACTTGCTGCTGGGGCTGCCCATCCATGTGCACTGCATGTCTGGAAGGAAGGTCTCAACTCTGTATGGATCAACCAGCAAATGTGCTTTGGAATGAGGGTGGTCCCAGAACCTTGTGCTGTATGAAGAGGCCTAGCTAATCCTGAAACTGGATGTTGGGCCCATGGTATTCCCTCTTTTACACTGGTCTTGTCAGCAGATATATGTCTGTGGCAGGTCAGGAGGCATGACAAAGTCCCAGATGGCAGGCTGACCCATATGGCCATTTGCTGTCATCACTCCATGTGATGGCTCAGGGCAGGGGGATACGATCTCTGTGCTGGTACCAGAGCAGGCACAGGGTAGCTTGAACTGACCATTCATACCTCCTGCATGCAAGCAGGCTGCTGTGTTGGATACACATAACAACTAGGGCAGAGCACCTCACCATCTACAACAAGAAAACTGTCCTCCTATGGACCCACCCCAGCAGGTGATGTGCCCACTGCTGAGCCAGGAAGCATAGATATTTCCACCTTCCAGGCCAGGATGAGAGAGCACATACTCAGTCCTCCCAAGGGATGGTGGTATCTCTCCTCAATCAAAACATTTGCTTTTAATGGGCATGCTGCCCTGGCTGGAGGTTCACGCTTCCTGGGGAACTCCACCATACAGGCCCCGGCAATTATTTCTTTATGAGATTGCTGCTTCTATGCATGCCCAAAAATGCCTGGCTGGAGAACAGCCTACAGTGGCCAAAGGGCAGGTTTGGTGTTTGGTATTTGGGGTTTTTTTTTTACAGGCTGCTTTTCTAGGCTGCTCATTTTAAAGTCTCTTCTTAGGCTTCCTCTATGGGCAAACGTTAAAGGGCACCTTTTCTGTTACAAGGCTGCCCAGCCCCACCAGCAGCAGAACTTGCAGGCTGGCAGAGGGCAGGCTAGCCTTACAGAGGGCATGGTACAGCATCCCTGTTGTACAGCATCCCTGTCGTACAGCATCCCTGTCGTACAGCATCCCTATCTATCATACAGCACGAAATTATCCTTTATCCCATGCGCTGCCATACACGAGTGAGTAATGACAAAGTAAGGCATCCAAGTGATTCTAACAGGGAATTACACTGTTCCATCCTTCACGCAGGCTGCAGTATTGGGAGGACTAAGCAATTTCAAGTGAGTCTGGCCCTGGCTGCAGTTTCTCCTGTGCTGGCAGAGATGTAAAGGCCCCCACAAAGGCTCCAAGGAGATCATCTTAAAAGAGGAAGAGGTCAGAGATAGCAGGACCACTGTGTGCTCGTCCCCTCTCCCTACAGTGGAGTGGCTGGAGCAGAGGATAATACTAGGACAGACTGAATGCCTGCTCTTTCTTTCCCCAAAGATGACCTCAAGACTAGAGCTCTCTTAGAAGCAGTCAACTGGACTCTACTGATGCCAAGACATGGGTAGGTCCAAGACAGGCACAGGGCTGGCTTTGCTGTCCTCTGCTCTGGATGGACCTCTCAGGTCTGTCACCATTCAACACTGAGATGCTATTTGAGAATAATAAATAACTAAAATGCTTTGTCAGCATGGAAGCCCATCATGCCAGCAGAGGCTGTGTTTGAAATAGAGAAGCAGCGCAGTTTCTGCTGAGGAACTCCCCCAGAGACAAGCAGGTCCTACATTATTAACAATGGTGCTGATGAATCCCTGTTAACGAGACACGCTCACTCAGCCAGCCAGCCAGGAAAGTGGCCATGGCTCTGCTGCTCTCAGCCCCACACTGCAGCATGTGCATTTGAGAGCAAGAGATGACTGCTCTGGGGAGCAATTGGCAATGCTCTGCTGTAAGGTTTAGCTACTTCGCTAAAATTTGCTTGTGTCTTGCCAGACTTGAGCTAGGCAGATGTGGAAATCCAGTGTTGGCTCTCTGGCAGCTGTGAAAAGAGAAATAAAAGGCTGCCTTTTCAATGATATGGACTTGTGGTAAAGAAAAAGATCTGTTCCTTGGCATGTACTCTCTGCTCTGCTCTGCTCCAGAGAGCAAAGTAGGCTGTGTCCTCTTGTCTACTCTTAAATGGCTCAACCAGGGGAGTTTCTTCTTTTACGGCTCAACAGATTTTGCTGTTAGGAAAATCTTTATCCAATTCTTTTAAACTCACGTTCATCTTGCTCCATTTATCAATTCTCATTTTGGTTTCTGGATGCAATTACTTTCCCACTGTGGTCATTATACCTCCTAGGATAGTTGTAGAATAGGATCTTACGCATCCTTAGCTGACATCTGGCCAGGAAAGATGTCTTAAACTCTTTCCTTTTTTTACTAAGTCAAACCTCCTCTGAGCTTTCCTGGCAGTATAATACTTTTCTGACAGTATAGCACACTGGGTGGTATTTAGCAGCCTCTGCAGATAGAGAAAGACCAGTGATCCTCCAGTGCACCATGTAATGCCTCCACTGTCTGGCATGTCATCGCCCATTGTGCTAACGCATTGCAAGCAGCGAAATTCCCCAAGCACTGCTCCCAATCTACTTTGCTCGGTGCTCCAGACACTGTAATGCTTTCCAGACGTCACAAATGATGTCAAACTTCTGATGTCATTGTTCTATGCAGAATGAATCTGATAACCTAATGCTTTCAATGTGGACTGTGTTGACCTCCAATGTTTGTCTGTGCAAGCAGAGGGCAAAGCAAGCCCTGCAGGAGCTCAGAGGGCTGGTTAAGTTTGCATAGGAGTAACTGGAGTAGCTCTTTTTTCCATTTTTAAAGGAGAACTTCTTGAAAATCTTCTGAGCAGTCTGTGAAGTAAAAACATACTCAGGGCAATGAAATGAGAGAGGCAACGCTGGGAGGGCACAGAAGTTCCTAGCAAAGAATTTGCTCTCCCCAAATTATTGGCAAAACAAAAAGCTTGACGTTACCTCTCCTGTACTTTTCATTTTTAGGGATGTGATGAGAAGGGATGCCAAAGTAGACTTTAGGCCCTGGTTTTGGCAGCGGAGTTTTGCAAATGTCACTTTGAGCTCACGTAAAAGACCATGAAACCCTGACAAGACATTGGAGCAGATCTTGGTGATGCCTGCAGCGCTGGGGATCAAACCCAGAGTTGCTTAGGACTGAAACAGTGGGAGGTAAGCGGGTTTGGTTTGGCATTAAGGAAGGCAGAGCTGAACTTTTGGAAAGGATCACACAAGAAGAGGTACACCAAATGGGCTATCTGCTACCTTATAGTCAAAGCAGTGCATCCTCAGATAGGATGTTACCAGTCTAGGAGTTGAATAGATCAGTCATGTAACAACCTAATACGGAAGAGGTGTTGCTAATGCTCAGACTGCAAGAACAATACGGCACAGACCCTCCTATGCTCGCCCCGCTGTACCACATGTCCCAAGCAGTGGTGAGAGCATCCTCAGAGCAGCCCTGGGACAGTCAGGGACAGTCTTCTCATAGCATGGGGGCAACAGAGGCTAAAAAGGAGCTGGGAAGTCCCCAAATGTGGGATGGGGAGAGGGGGGAAAAACATTCTCCACCAAGCAGGAGGCCAGCTTTCCTCCTTGCTTGCAGATGTTTTGCCTGTTAATGATAGTTCATGCTACAGGTTGAGAGTCTTCTGCAGAATGGAGGTATCTTGTTAATTGGTGGCAGCAGGTTATGCTATCTAAGTTTTGCAAGCCTACTGCTTGCACATTAATCATCCTAAAAAAGGAATAGGTTAAAGTAAGATGAGGCCTGCTACTGATCCCTGTGGTGCCCCTCCAGACACCTCCTCCAGTCCCCCGGCTTTCTAATTACCACCTCCCTTGTGCTGTGGTCATCTTGACAGCTTTTTGTCAATGTGGCAAATCCTCTTTCCAGTCTATGTGGGAAAATCTTTCACCTTTCACGGCTGGAAATCTATGTGACCAACTTAACCAGTTGCGATATTTGAATGAGGAAATCTTTTGCCTTTGTGCATCAGCACAAGTGCCAGTTACTTTTTCTGTCTCTCGTAGGTTTGATAGCAGCGGTAGTGCTCATTACCCTCTGCGCCGTGGCCGTGATGACCCGCTTCCTGTACCGCCATCGACACGAGCGTACCCGGCAGATGGCCTCCGTCAAGGAGAAAGATCACCAGCCCAGGCCAGAACTCCGATACCGGGCCGAGTTGGACCTACACAGTGCCATGAG